>CAJUYH010000324.1:0-71879 GCA_910591685.1 Galerucella tenella | reverse complement strand
TTTTTTTTTTTCATTATAACTTCGAATTTTCCTGTGGCTCAAACATTACGTAGTTTCCATTTCATTTGATGGATTTATATAAATATGTCACATCAACACACCGAACATATCAGCACCAGTCATTTCTTTATATGTATATACATATTTTAGTTTATCGCCATACACCGATCATAAAGCAATAATCAACACGTACTAGATGAGCACACGACGCATGAATATATATAAATATAATCATATACTAACAATTTATGGAATTATTGCGCCGTGAATATAGTCAACACGATAAGATATGATTGCGCTGTTGTGTTGAAGACACATGACTGTTATGCCACATGTTTTTTATTCTTCTAAAGAGTCTTGACTATACCACATTTATTTATATATATATATATATATTTACGTGAATCACTCATTGATTGTTGGCACATTGTATATATTGGTATCTACCTTCAGTGGCGATCACTTAATCGCGTGTATACATGACACGTATATGTATAACATTGGCTGACTTGTCGGCCACGTTGCTTCATGCTGCCAACCGTCGTCGCGTAATCATTTGGCGCTGTCACGGCCATCTGATTTCTCATCAGTATATAATGCGCAAGCATATTTTATTTATCCACATTACACTGGTATTTTTAATTGATCTGTATGATTGGACAATGATAGATGTGTAATGAATCGCATACAAACAGAGAATGTATATCGGTATAGAGAATGTTATGTGGCACGATTTTTGTAAACGATAGTGAATATTGCTGTGCAAAAAAAAATATGGGTTAACACAACCTTGAGTTTTATTTGAATTTTATTCTCTTGAAAAAGTAATAAAAATAATTTTTTCTTCTGTTATCACTTTGTTATGTATAGTGGGGTACTATTCTACGACAGAAAATTTTAATCCACGTCGACAGAAAATTATTCGTTCTTTATGTGTATATGTATTTTATATGTAGACTTTGGAATCATATGATGATATGATTCATGTAAAATTAATCATCGACGACTTTCAAGCTATCGTATTTGAATCTGTTGCTGCTGCGAATGATGTGTAAGATAGAGGAAGTATTATATACTGATTTGATTGAAAAATAAATTATTCAAAGCAATACTCTTCGATTATTTTTGATAACATTGTATCAAATTTATGTATAATTTCTTGAATTTGATCAGTCGTATCTTATCAATAAAAGTTTTGCGATGCGTCATCGTCGCTTTGGTAAAGATGGAAAGTTTGTAGGCAGACATACATATAGTGTGAATGTGCCAAGTATATTCGACAGTATGTGAAAGGTGCGTTAGGCAAGATAACGAAATAATATTCACGTTTTTCATCATGTTAAACATGAGAATAAATAATGTGTCTATAATTGTTGAAATAATTCGTCACTTTTACCTGTATTTCGATTATGCACATACAGTTACACACTAGAAACGTCTAGTTAATATCTCGGGTGTATATCAAACTAAGTTCCCAAGGCTGTATCAGTATTGTTTAATAATTACCAATATTCTATAAATAAAAAGAGGAAAATAATAATATAAACAAGCCCATAATGAATGTTATGATCCGGACAATTACATGGTAGGAAAGAAAGAAAGGAATAAGTAGTCACCTTGAACAATCAAATTTCCGAGTGGAAAATTCATTCACATAATTATTTGATGAATTTATTTCCACACTACTTTCAAGTTTAAATTCCAACCAATGTTTTTTATATTCCCATCCACTGCAATCCAACACTGTATCCATTTGATCTGCCCAGTTCAACGATGAAATGTAACCACATTGCCGTATAGATATAAGCACCTTCAACGGTGGCCTCACGCGCACTGAACAAATTGATTTATCACAAATACGCACCTGGTTCGACACTTGTGTAATAGGAACACATTGTTTAACTATACTAACGATGTTTCAAACACTTTAAAACAATTTAGCTCCAACAATGCTTAACGCCATCGTGATTCCACAAAATTGCTTTATAATTTCAACGCTAAAAAGCGAATACCTATCAGTTTGAAAGTGACTATGAATAAGTGGAAATCAGAGAAAGACAGAGATTATTTTTATTTCAACGATAAGAAAATAGCTACATGAAGGAAAAATGAAAAAAAAAGGCACGAACAATACTAGTAAATAGAAAAACAATAAAAGTGTTCACAATGTGTCGAAGGGGGAAAAGTGAATGTCAGTGGAAGCGATACGGAACTTTTATTTGTGTGTATGCTATGCATGTAGAGTAAATAACACAAATTAAATAACAAACGTTTATGCAACTCAATAATAAATTGTAATGAATTGTAATATATTTTTTTGACCCAATTTGAATTTTTTCCCATTTTTTCACAACTTAATCACTGATATTAAATATATATTTCTATAATATTTATTGTTATAACTATAATAAAATCTTACCCGTGCGTGGGAAATCTGTGTTGAAGATGTTGTGGTTCGTAGTATTGAGTTGTGAGGGCTCGCTCGTCCAGGGTATGCTCAGTCGCGTGAGCCTTCGCTGCGGACTTGATATCCATGAACGCCACCGTCGCTGATGCACCCCCGCTATTCGTCGTGTTGACGCCGCCACCTCCGCCACCGCTACTTCCGGTGCCTGAGCCTGTGCCAGAGCCGCCCTCGCTGCCTTCACCAAGTGAACCACCGGAGCCTCCGTCCACGGGACACTCCTCGCCCCGTGGCAACAACTTGACGCTTTGCACGCGTCCATACCTAGTTAAAAACAAAAAGAAAATATCAAATTAATACATAATCGCTTGGCACCGATAAATTTAATTGATTAGTTTCATTCATATACCCTTCATTTCATTTTCTATTGTTATTTCGTATGGTTTTATTTCATTTTTTTTTTTTTTTTTTCATTTCATCCAGTGACTCATTACATTTATTGGCAATTTGTAGGAATGACCTCGTGTACTGTTGCCAGGGAAACTAAACTCTTTTATAATATATTTGCATTATTCAGTCGTTTTTTTTTCTCATTTTTTTAATTGAAGGAAATAAATGGATAGATGAATTAATATATATGTATATATGCGTCACCCTATAAATCATTTACATTCAGTCCACTCCTTTCTCTCTTTCAAAAATAATAAAAAAATAAATAGATAAAATATAATATTGGTATAGCACAATAACGTAAGAGGGTAATGTTGCGGCAGAAAGAATTTTCTTTTTAGAATGGGGGAAATGCGAGAGAGAAAAAAATAATAATGAAATAAAGCGTTTATACTTTTCTCCATTTCATGTAGGACCGTTGGATAGTGGAGGTCGGCCGGGACTTTCCATAATACCGGACACGAGCCAGTGGAATTAAATCAAAGAAAAAACGAAAGAGAGAAAGAAAAAAGGAAGAAATATAAGGGAAAGAGAGAGACTTGGGCCGATCGAAAATTCCTCGTCTGCGTTCGCATTTACGCAGATATAAAAGCCCTAGGATGTTTTTGCCGTGAGGCCATGGCGATGCTTTACTCCAACGATGAGTTGAGAGTTAGTGGGGGGCGGTAGTGTGTGGGAGGCAAAGAGTAAAATAGAGACAGTAATAGTGGGAGTGAGAGAAAAAGAGAGAGAGTAAGAAGGCAACGGGGCTTATACGCGACCGCGCGCGCATATGCATACATATGTATATATATATATATATATACGAATAAAGTGAGCCTTTTTGAACATGCGAACGTTGATGATGATGATGATGATTATTATGATGATTATGATGATGGTGATGATGATGGTCTTGGCGTGCGGGAAAAGAAAGGAGAATCATATCTTCTTGGGATAAAGAGGGGAAATATTGGAGAAGGAGAATGAAATAGTAGTGGTGGCAGTAGGATTATTAGAGAGGTGGCCATTGAGAGCAACCGCCAAATGCTGTAGTGGGAGAAAATTGGATCGCTGATGTGGCCGCGCAAGCGCATAGTCGTCACCTCGGGGATTGCCATTTACTGGGGAGTCGCCCGTTTCTCCTCGCGCGAGTTGCACGCATTTCGTCTTACCGCTCTCTCACACGTACATACTATTTTTATTAATAATTCTTTTCATTCAATTTATTTAATTAAATTTATATTTACGTTTAAGTACATTACAATTTAACATTAGAGCATAATTGTCAAACGTATTTCGAGATGGAATATGAAAGAGAGATATTTGTTTCTATCGGTGTTTATCACATTGAAGAGGATTAATGGAGAATCTCTGAGACAGCGAAATATCATTGAATATTAACGGAGGTTTTTAGTAATAAATTTTTTTTCTATTGTAATGTTGATTACACTCTTTTACATTGTATATGTTGTTGGATGATGGGAAGCTCTGTCACGAGAGAGGATGATATAAACCGATTGGAATACTACTTCTACTTGGGGCTCTGTATGGGCGGGGTCCGTTGCTACAGCAAGCAAGGTTTCCTATACGATCCAAGGCATTGTCAATTTTCGTCAGCGTGTATAATGAAATCCGATTATAGTTCTCCATCTGTTTCTCTTTTGTCCACTATTTCTCATTTCGTCTTGTTTTTCTCCGTCATTAAATACATTTATGTGTTCGAAGAAAAGAAATAAATACGTGAGCAGCAATTCATATAATAATTTTATACTATTAATATTATTGAATGTGCATCATCGATGGAGAAGAGGCATCTTAAATAATTCTACAAATAATTATTCGTCCATAATATTTCGTTTTATTCATTTATGTATTTTTTCTGCCTTCATCAATGGATTAAATTGATGGACGACCATTTTGGATTTTTAGCTGATTCATCGACTACTCCGAAGCAAGAAATAGTGAAAAAACACAATAAGAAAAGAAAAATAAAAAATCTGGTGAAGGAAAAGTGGCAGGTGAATGGAAAAAAAAAAAAAAACAGAACTTCAGACAAAATTGAAAAGAAAATAATGTCGTGCCTCGAGGTATCGACAAGAGTTGCACAAAATGGCGGCTGACTTGTGGCGATAAATTAAAACTTCAATAATGTAATGTGCTCGGTCATTTCACAACTTATCCTCGTATATATCAGATCACCTATGCATCATCATCATCATCGCACTCCAAAGATTGATATATATGTATATGCAACGTGTGAAGTATAACGTTGCGCGAGAGACATTATGACATATAATATTGCTGTTGCTGACTCCTAAAGTTCATTTTCACACTCTCTCCCTTTCCCATTCTCCATTACGTTTTTGCAAAGCGCCTACAATGTAGTTATTCAACCATAAACTTGGGGCGGAATACCTTCCTCTTTCAAGTACATATATGTGGCATTTTGATGGATGATCTGTTTCTTTCCACATAGGGGAATATCATGTAGGGTGTGATATATAAAGAGAAAAAAAAAATAAATAAAATGCAATACGACAAGCACCAATAGAAAGAGGAGTAGAACTGAGACAAGAAAAGTATATAGTGACCGTACAGTGTAACAAAATAACCACGGTGATTGGAACTCTATTCTCTATACACTGCCGCATAGTTATCCGCAATTCTGCTCCAAGAGAACTTATTCACATTCATTCCTGAGCTCCAGCTCTTTCTCTTTCTTTCTTTCTTTCTTTCTTTCTCTCTCTCTCTCTCTCCATCTCCACCCCCTCTGTCTCTGTGTTCCTCTTTTCCTCATTTTTTTATTTATTTATTTTTCCCCTCTGGCTCAATGTTACGTACAATGGACACACTCTCTTCTACTGAAAAAGAATCGCTCCCCGCACACACCGTGAACGCCCTTTGGAATAGCCATCGCGACTCACGCACGCGTCGCAAGAGCAATTCTCTTTTGGTTGAGTGGAGGGGAATAAACGTAAATCCAATATGGAAGGGACGAATATCTATATATATGTATAGATACGTTAAGGCTGCAGTGGGGAGATGAATTAAATGTGCGCGCGCATGAGCAACAGAGAATAACGTACGGAATTAAGGATGAGCGAGAGAGCGAGGAAGAAAGACGGAGGAGTAAAGTGCCACGGTGGCTGGCTGACTGGCGAGCGAGCCGTGAACCATGTCGTGTGTGTTTTTATCCCCACTGTTGGCGCCCGCGCCGCCTTCCTCACCGATTTGAGTGCAAGCCACAGTGGCCGAGAGAGACCTCCGCGACGAGGAATTTTACTCAGGGCAGACTCGCTCCCGAGCTCTTCGCACAATATGACGCACACCGTATACGCGAGACTACATAGCTATATTTAATACCAACAATGATAATGATAATGATAATGATGATGATGATGATGATGAAAACGCGCTCCTCTTATTCTACTTCAACTTACTTTATGTGATGGCATTAGCACACAGGACACACATATACATAAACCACCAAGCGAATACAAGTTTCTAGGTCAGAGTCGTGTAATACTTTTTCCAATTTTATTTTTCACTGTAGAATTCGTAAATTGATATTTCATTACTCTTTCCTTGTACAACACAACAACAGATAAAGAATAATATCAATTTAATTGGGTGAATATTAGTGGAGAAGTGATATATCGTGAAATCGATGATAAAAATTAAATAAAATGATAAAAATAGTTTTATAGGTGCGGCCACGCTATCGGATGTCATTCGAAAAATTAAACAGTCGCGGATGAGTCAAGTGGAAGTCAATAACGACGGAGAGAACGGAGAGAAGGGAGCGAAGAGACGTAATGGAAAAAAATTGTTTACCCAGAAGTCCACGATTTATCTCTTAAGGATACTGATTACAGAAGTAGCTGAGACAGCATAGCAAGAAAGACTTTGGATATAGAATTGACGTACATGCGACTGACGTAAAATCCGTACCGTGCACGATGGCTAGCACCAATTGCAGGTGCATCTCACATCAGTGCACACTTGTAACAGACAGTTTTAGACATAGTATATTACGCAATACGAATTGTAGATAAGCGATTGGATAGTCAATGATGGTGTATTAATACAATACATACATATCTCTATTTTTACATCGTATGAAATTCAGTAGATGAAAGATTAATTCCTTCTTGGAGGATCACTATGGAATTAATACTTGAATTAAAATCACCAAGTATATTATTTACATATTTGTTTCATAAATTGTATATTTATACGCGTCTCGGTCATTAATATACTGCAAAGTTTTAATGCTATTATTTGACCTCTGCAGAGGACATTCAAAGTTGACAACTGCGAAAGCGTCACGTCATATCATTTCACTGTCTTGTATTTGTACACTTACCATCCAATCTCTTGTGTCTAGCCAAAGATACAAACGTATATATATACGTGAAAATAGTTTCACTGTCAACCATTAAATTGTGTGAGACAACAATTGTATATGTGTGTTTGTATACCATTGTGTATGCATCGTTGCTTGTCAGTCTTCTGGACACATCCGCAATTTGTTTCCGCGTGAATTAAATGTAATTCCCTGGTCTGCATCAAACTAACCCCCTTTTCATTGAAATTTCCAAACTTATGTAGGTATACATATATATGTAAAGGGAGAAATGACTGATTTTGGTCGCATACATTTACAGCACATCAGAGAACTAAGCCAATGCAGTGATGTTCACATTCTCGTCTATCGTCTTTCTGCGTTTCAAATACGCTGAATATACGAGTGGAGAAATCAATACATTCGCAATCAAACGTTCGTGTGCGTGTATGTGTGAAAGAGCAACAGAAAAGAGAAAGAAGGGGAGAGAGAGAGAGAGAGTGAGAAAGGGGCAGGAACTGTCTAATAGGGGAGAGATGAGAGTGGAATCGAATGTTTTTTCTGTAAACCCATGGAATAATATATAAATATTTATTTATGAAATTAATTAAAAAATATTTCACTGTTATCATTATAAATTTCGTTATAAACCTGAATCTGTTATTCTATATGTATAAATAGTTATGGGATAATTCAACGGTCAAAAAATGTCTGTGAAAAAGAGAGAGCGAGGGAAAAAAAAACAGGAAAGAGAATGGAGCCTGACAGGGGTTGCATCCTCGTAACGTTTTTGTGACGAGCCAAAAAGCGAAAAAATAAAGAATAAAAAAAAGAACAATGTACAAACGAGTGGTGTTAGTCTATCTCCCTTTTTATTTCATTCCCTCGTCTTCGTCTTGGTTTCTTTTTATGAGGGGAAAATACTTTTGTTCCTTGATCCCTGTCCAGTATTGCCCCGCTTCTCTATCAGCTCTTGCTACACATCAACCGTCTCTCTCTTACTTCATTGCGAATAAAACAAAAATATGGACCGATGCAGTGACAGAGTGAAATTGCTGGTGTGGCTGGTGCGCACAATGCTAACGGTCTGTCATGATGACGATTCTTCATATCTACCTCAGCATAGAATAACTGCGCATGAGTGTACGCGCAATGCAAGAAGCTGAACAAACACAGAACACTGAGAGAAAATGAATAGGCAGACATAACTATGAGACCAAACACTGATCGTGTCTTGTCAAAGCGTCCCCGAAAATAGAACAACACCATATGTTGTATTTGAGCGTATCGGTGAATTAAATAAAGAAGGATGGGAAAAAGGATGAAGATGAAGATGAAAATGATGATGACGATGATGATAAAAAAACGAAGTAAACCAATATTCTTCAACCGTTGGCAATGGCAATAGTTAGGGATCAAGACGGGAAAAAAAGGACAAGCGAATGGAAGAGAAGAACTGCTGCGGTATGGGTCGCTCACTCACTCTTATTCTATCTCGTTTTCACCCTCCAGTCCAAACGAACGAATCTTCCTTCGGAGGCGCATGAGAGCGTAAACTCGAAACGTGGCAACAGTGCAATGACTCAGCTCTACTTGTTCCTCTGCCTCTATAACCTTTCTCTCTCTCTCTCTCTCTCTCTCTCTCTCTCTCTCTCTCTCTCTCTCTCTCCGTCACTCTCTCGTTGTCGTTTCCACGCCCGGCCAACCGCCTGTCTCTCACTCGGTATCGGGCAGCTGACACTCTATCCCACTTTATATAACGACGATTCGTAGCATTCCATCTCACTCATACAGCGCACGTCGTATCGTCTGACCGCTTCTCCCACTATGGCCAACCTACGGAATATCCTTCCTCGTGCCCCCAAAGACTGTCTCTCTCTTGTACAGTCACATTCACTGCGTTTGCCTCTACTTCTGCACTGACAACTCGTTCGTTCTCCTGGATGCGCCCCTCTATAACGCCATTGCTACCTCTACCATCAGAGCGACTGGATCGCCTTCTATTTCACATTTTTTCTCTCTGTTCCTCTCGCATTTACTCAACTCAGATCTCTACCCAGTCGACCGGTGTCGTGCGCGCTGCTCCCTGATGAAATGAGTGTGCAAAAGCCGGCACACGAACTTCGTCTCTTTTGCTCTTTGTGACTCTCACACCCTTTCTCTATCTCCCTCTCTCTCTCTGTTAATGAAATAAAAACATATCTATATATGACTTTGACAATTATTTTTTCGCCACTATTTTCCCTTGGTGTTCGTACTGTATTTCTTTATTTTTACTATTTGTTTTCATTTTTCTCGTAATTATGTTAAATCGAATAGCAATAGACAATTCCAAGAAGAAGGTAGAAATCCTGCAAGGTGGAAATAGTTTGTGAACATAGTGATATTAAAGGCCATTAATATGCTGGATTGATTCGTAAATGTGATCAAGTCGTATAAATTTACGATACGATTGTTATATCTTTTTTATTGACGCAAGCGGATCAATCGTAATTTCCACAGATCACATAACCTTGTTCAAGGACTTTGGCAAAGGGTTCGTTTCGTTTTTATTTCACTTTGCTCGTTTTTTTTTTATAGTCGGTGTGCGTTTCAATCAGCATTACCTGGAGGATTCCAATATCAATTTTCTTCGGTGACCAGTACATGAGAAAAAAAACGCACACCAAAAAAAAAAAATTAAATTTATAGTTCACTGGATAATGGACATAACAATAAATACACTCTTGTATGGCAATAAAATGTTAATTATAAAATACCATGAAATTGCGTTCCGGTATTGCCTCCAATATTTTCGTTTTACTTTTTTTATTTATTGATTCTTCATTTTTGTTTTTTTTTACTTCGCTTTTGATTTTAATGCACTTGCAAACCATTCGCGACATGAGCATCCAGGATGTCCTCTTCCTGCAATTGCTACGTCCAAACTGTCACATTTAAAAGTAAAGTTCGCTTCTTTGTGTGTCTTATATTCGTTGTCGCGTTGCGCTCTACTTTCGAAATGTACGTGCGTGGATAAATACGCGGTATGCAGGCATGAATTAGTACGACATGGAGAAGTCACTAAAGAAAAGAGAACCAGCAAGAGGTAGAAAGAGAATAATATCAACATGAGCACCATCAACAACAACAACAATAATAATAATAATAATGAACAAGAATAAAATAAAATGGAGCGAAGAGAAACAATCTGAAAAAAAAGGAACGATCAAAATAATGAAAGAATGAAAGAAAGAAAGAAACGTGAGACTGGTAGAATTGGCAACTGCGCTTCGATTGTATATACACCTGTATATTTTAAGTCCTCTTTTTCGCTTCGTCTCTCTTTCCAATGTCCCCTATATTTTTCTCCACAGTTATTTTGCTCGTTTTGATCAACCCAACACGAGACACGGGCCCATTATATATCTCGTTCACGTCCACACCTCGTAAAATGTCCTGCGCCTCTATCAAAAAGGGCCTCGCGCATACTTTATCCAATCAGGTGAATGTGTTTGACTCATTGTCAACAGCATCTCTAAATATATCGTCAATATACAATATTACAGTGTAGAAAAGACAGAGGAAACATTTATTATTCTTGCCTATACTTATATATTGTAACATGCATAATAAGTGAAAGAAAAAAAAATTTTCACGGGACTATTCCGTTATATACAGGTAGAGGAATATCAAAATGAAGAAATAAACAACCATCGAAGACACGCCACACTTTCTGGTGCCAATGAACTTCAGTTTGACGAACATATAAGATGAAATCAATTTATATCCTTATATATTATGGAAGATATTAATTGAAATGCTCAATGAAGAATTGATTAATGAGATATGATTCACATAATGATATTGATGCGTTCAATATCTTAAGACGAATATATATATAAACAGAGAGAATATAGGAATAAATATAAAGGAGAATAGTTTACCACCAAGAAAACATCATATCTGGACATGCTTATAAGCATTCGCTACACTGCAATATATAAATCTCTCTGTCCTCAATAATTTACAATTTCTTTATTGCTTTCTTTTTATAACTATATATATATTTATTTTCTGTTCATGTCGATAAAGATAAGTCATTCAATCTAAACGTCACACTACCGGTCATGACAACACTGTTGTCAGAGCAGTTCAAATCTAATGTATCCGGTAAATCCAGTCCAACCGCGTTTTGATGAAACACAACGGATAAATTGGATGTAAAGTCGACCGATTGGAGGAGTGGAAATAGGAGCGAGTGGGACAGAGACTGCGAAGGAGGAAGAGAAAAAGAAAGAGAAAGATCGACTTACTCATCGAGGAGTTGTGTGATGATGATTCTCCTCACAATTTCCTATACCAACGACGGTGCCAAAGAAAGCTGTATAATAGCTAGAAAAGACAAAAAAGAAACGAGAAAAAAAAAACTAGTAGAAATAAAAAGAGAAGAGTCATCATAAAAGACAGAGAGAATGTAAAAGAGATATCAGCGAATGACAAAAAATTGTCGAGGAAGTACATATAACGGTAGTCACACTGTTATTGTTATACCAGTGCTACACGCGACCCATCGTTTCCTCATGTTTATGCATCTTTTTGCGTTACAAGTTTATATTGTTTTGCTATGAGTCATTCGCAAAATGAATTTTTATCTTAAATCTAGGCGTTACCCACTTCTTCTAATTCTATCATAACAAAAAAAAACATATATATATACACACCAATCATAAATAATTTCTTTTATCAATATGCTTTCAAATTTCTTTTCAACTGCGTGTATATTTGTATATAATGTATATATATACACAAATGATTGTATTTATTTTTCAATGAAATACTCGAAAGCTACTTCTCACAAATCAGACACGAGTTAGTTTGTCCATTTGTGTTTGCTTATAATCGTCATGGTAGTATAGAGAAAGCCAGACGTTGTCCGGCGCGTGCCGAGCAAAATATATAAACACACACACACACACACACACACACACACTTATATATATATATAGATATATATATATATAAGTTGAAAAGAGAGATCTATGAATGTATACATACTCGTACATACATATATATTTAACACATATATATAAATACCCAGCGGTTGGCTGCTCTCGCTCTTGTAATTTGTGCGAGGGAATTCAGCACTCGAGTTATAAACGGAAAGCTCACCAGGGTGAGTGTCAGGGTGAAGGGGGTTAGAGAAAAATATGAGTCGACGGTGTTGTGTGCCCAGAGTGCAAACGTCGTTTTTTTACAGAGCAACCCTTACTCCTTTTTTTTCCCCTTTTTCTTTTGCTCTTTCACTTTTTTCTTTTTGTTTGTCTCCCTTTATATCGTTGTTCTTTTTCTCTGCACTGATTTCCCCACACTTAGCCGCACGTATAGTCATTGCAGCACACATTGCGTTGGCAGTTGCATACTCAGCTATATTTATGTACATTAATACGTATGCGTAATAAAAGTGTACATATTTTTAAATGAAGTACCTCGCAATTGACACATATGTAATTGTATTAGTAATGAGTATGACTGAGTATGTTGATCTTATTATGAATTGGCGGATTTTATTAGAGCACATGACATGTATTCATGCATTTATTGGAGGTCCAGAAGTTCGATATTGTTCAATATATTGATGGATGATGATTGAAAAATGTCTCACATTATTGGTAAATACTAATTGAAAAGTGAATGATTAACCAATTGTGATAGTGACGTTAAGCTATCGGGGTATGTTTCGACATTAAATTAGTATATATATATATATAATATAACTGTCAAGTATAAAGATAATTTGTGCTGTACGTGTAGCAGTGTCATAATATTTATTCATAAATGAACGAGCATTGAATATATTTTTGGGAACCAATGTAATTGTAACATTGCGAAACAGTTCACTCATGCAATGACGAATTTTTTATTATTCACCTAATCATACCAAAAATAAATTTTAACATGATAAAAATTGCTGTCGTTGTTGTTGTTATTTTGGGTCTCTGCAATGAGGATAAGTAGATAATAGATAAAATTTAGGAGGAAGAGGGAGAAATATGAATAAATTTTTATTGCAATTTCTGAATGAGAAAGTTTGCGAATAAATTTTGCTGTTTCAATATATCATGCACATGTATACAACTATAATGTGTGAATGACGTGGGATGTAAACTAAGGTTAATGACACCATTTTTTCTATCTCATACTGTAGTTCATGTTTTTTTTCCTCTTTGTTTTTTATTAGTATTACTGTTTTTTCGTTGCTTTTTCTTTGCAATGAATATAGAAACATCGTTAGCTTTGCATTTGTGAAACGAGTACAATTGTACAATTCTGACGGCGAATGATCGAAGCAGTTATGTCATTCTCGTTATACGAAGAAAAAAAAAAAAAAAATAGAACACGAAGCAGCAAATGTGTGTGCAGAATGACAATGAGATATATAAACAAAAGTTTAGTAAGCGAGAGAGGGCGAAAGAAAGCTGTCACTTTGTTGCAATGGGTTTTATAACAGCCGCAAAATCATGTATAGGTTATAGAGGTATGTATGTATGCGGGAGGCATAGATTTTTTCGATTCATGTCGCCAATAAATATCCGGCGCCGGCGCACATGTGTGTAATTGTAACTCGAATGTTGTGATAAAATTTTTTCTCTTTCACTCACTTTTCTTTTTTCTTTTTTCTTTCTTCTTTGGCAACAGTTTGTCGACACTATACAACAAACAATGATAGCTGGCAATGTACAACAAATCTCATTGGAATTGTAATAATAGTATACTTTTTATATTTATTTCTATGCTCTACCTCTTTATAATTTTCTGCTAAGTATATTAAATATTGCGCAATATCGCACGAGACACTATATCACACGAGTTGGTAATTGAATCTGTGACGAGTTCGCGATGTTAATGTTACACGATGTATAATACTGCATTCAAGTTTTTTCTTATATGTTGTTGCCTGTACTCTCAACTTGAAACATGAAATTATTTAAAAAACAAAGATGAAAAAAAACAACATTTGATCAAAATCAACCACGTTAATGAAAGATATTTCTGTGTAAATATGAATACTTAATTGCATATTGTGTGTGAATATTAATTTTTTTTAATAATCATTCACGACAACAACGATGATAATGATGATGATGATGAAGATACTTTGGAATATCAACTGCAATACGTGACGTTTTTATACATACAGATGTTTGTTGTGCAATGCATTGGGCCGCATTATTTCGAGTATGGGAGTGTGTGCGCTCGCGCCCGCTCGCGTTTCGACACGCCATAATTCGCTTCGTTGCATTTGGCCCGTTTGCTATAAGTTCAGGAGAGTGTGTCTCACAAGAACGGCACACACAGCCGTATAATATGCCCACTAGCACTGGGCGGTGATCACGTCGAGTAGCTGGAGCGAGAGAGTCAGGTATTATATCCAGGTGAGGTCAACGACCCGTTAGCGTGGCACTGCGCGCGAACGCAGAGGCGGCAGGCAGACATATATCCTACTGCTACTACTACTTTCACATCTACATCAAATGTATATATATACATATACGTACATGTGTATATATACTGCCAATTAAAAAATACACAGTTCAAAAAAATTGTTGTGTCGATCAAAAAATAATTTTCACATTATATATATATATATATATATTTTCTTTCGCAGCAGTTATATTTTTGATGAATTATTTTTTTCGGTCGATATTGACACATCAGTCCCACTATATTAAGAATAAGGAGTATTTACTTTAGATAACCGTGGGACATGAATAAAAAAAAAAAAGGAAAAGATAGATCCAGCCCGCAAACAAAATGTTTATTGATATTTATCGATGACAAAACGAAACAGAAAAATACAAATATCATTGAAAGACCTCTCACATTATAACATGTAATTTTGAAGGTTTTAATACCTACATATATATAACACTAATATGAATAATCTCCCCCACATACTGTTAGATATATAAATGTCAAGCAATATTATTATAAAGTATTTTTCCACTCAAAAACAAAAAAATACTTTATGGCATTATTATTTTCTTTTTATTCAATTTCAAATGATATCTAGTGAAATCGATACAATAAATTTTTCTTTTTGATGGTACAAGTGGAAGTGGTGGACCATATACCCAAGAGAGCTTGTTTCTATTTCCTATCGAATGTACAGTCATTCAAACATCATACACACATTCACATGCGCCAGATATAGCGAGAAAATGAAAGCGCGTATTTACATATATATACAAATATGAAGAGATATACATACAAGAAGTGAATAAGTGAAGGCCAATGAACGAAAATAGGACGGACAAAGAGGTACAGAAGCGCGCGCGGGCGCGCTTGATGGCATGCGTCCGGTTTGCCACCCACCGCGCATTCAAGAACTTATAGAAACTGTACCGTTCGCGGCGGTCCTAATTTATAGCATGTTTTAAGCCTCTGGCGCTCCTGCACTGCCTCCCTATACACTGCCACTTCTGCTTTTATTTCTTCTCTTTTCTCTCATAGAGCTGATCTTACAACGTATAGTAAGTGCTGTGGCCCGTTTTTACAGGCTTCATATATAGACATGTAAATATAAAAAAAAATAGCAATGCAGTGTCAAAGAAAATCAGAATTGAATAAATGTAAAAATGAATAAAATATCGAGTTGCTTTTCGCAAATTTCACAGAATAATATTTTCGATTTTATTTTTGTTATGCAAACTCAGCAGTTTTTCTGCGCTATTAGTGTCATGAAAGATACATATAAATACACACTGTGGGACTGTATGACTTGTGTATATGATTGTCCAAAGGAAAGATAGAGATGGGGAGATTGTGAGACGAAAAGAGAGTAGGGGGGAAAGGTACCGTGAGATAAATGACTTAATGATGTGAGGAATAAAAAATCGATTTGCCATAAGCAAAAATGGGCGTGGAAAAAATGAGAGATGTCGATTGCAACTATGATTAGTTTATAATTGCAGTTAGTCACTTACGGCTACATGAACATTTGCACGAGTTTATATGTATATATATGTAACTATTTGTTTTTAATAATAACGAGGTTGTGCGCGTAAACAAATGGCTTGAGTGGCCTTTGACGGTGAGAGGAATTACCGTCATACGTTGAGGTTGATATTAAAGATTATTATGAAATATATACAACAGTAGAGATGACGAAGGGAGCGATGCAATAGCATTTTTTTTCTATATGTATATCTATATTGAATAAATAAAATCACTCAACGTATTTCATAGATTTTCTATTGGAATAAAGAATAATGTCGTATAAAAAAAAACAAATGAAAATGTCAATTGAATTGTATAACATGCAAATATAATTTACTTTTGTGCTGCAAAAATCACATGAATATAGTTCAATTAGTCACACGAACAATACAATTGAATGTACATCATTATGCTGTGATGTGTTCACATACTGACAAATAAAAAATAACGAGAAAACCAAAGAAAAATGATAAATTGAAGCAAAAAAAAGTGGATGAAAAATCAAACTGAAAACAAAACCAAAACAGAGAGAATAATAAAAAGTGCATAACACATTGAATTTTGGCCTCATCAATCTTGAGCAGTTGGACAGCCAGGGAATGAAGTCGTTGCCAAGACATTACCTCGTTTCGACTCAAGGTCGTAGTCGAGATGCAGAGAAAAAAAAAAGGACGGCGATAGCAATGGAAGGGAGAATGGGACGGAGAAAACGAAAATAAGAAAGAAAAAGCAGCAAACAATTCTTTACACTACTCTCTGCTTGTATTGTTAAAAAATCCATGCAGTACATACAGCAAAAAGTGGGTAGGTTTGTAACGTGCACGGTTTTAAATCTCTATTGCACGGGCATTTATTGCAAAATGTACAGTTATGCGTTGGAGGAATAAAATTGCAGCTAGGGGTCAGCCAATACGGGACGCGGTAACATTATCCACACGTGCAAGAAGGTGCACCATCTGTCGATATATATTTATACAGATATACGTATATATAAATGTATATGTAATGTGTCGAGAGGCGAAAGCACATTGTACTTATATGCAATTCAATCGATGCGATCTAGAGATGTAAATTATTCTTTCTCCATTGTGTCCTTAATACACTCGCTGAATAATTTATTTCAATTTGTATTGTTCAACGATCACGCGAGACAGTTTCAATATATAGCTATCTCTTTCTCTCGCTCTATATATATATATATATATATTCACTTAAATGACAACTTAATTGCTGATATGTGATCGATATAAATACCGTAATAGTTGTGATATAGACTGGGATAATATACCATATTTGTAGTATATGTCGGAAGAGAGAAACAAGAAAATAATGAATATAAAAGAACCAATTATATCCACTACTCGCTTACCTGAAACATAAAAATAAAAATAAAGATTATAATCATCTATAAATACTGAATTTTTGTTGCAGTATATACAAGTACAGAAATTTATACTTAGAGTTGTTAGATTAAATTATGCCGATAAATAGACATTCATTATATTAACGATAGGGAAAGAATAACAATTTTCGATTCTGTTTTCAATCAATTTCCTAGTTTGAATTTTATAATATGTCAAGCAATTTTTTTTTTTTTCATGTATCATTCATTCAACATTGGTTCTTAGTGGGTTACATTTGTTTGACGGGAATACATATGAAGCAACCGGTGGACTTACATTTTATTTTCTCTGTAACATAGTGAGAAACTCAGAGCGAAAAAGAAAGAACGAATTGAAGAGATAACGTCAGGAAATGGAATGGTCGGAAGAGAAATGAGAATTATAAAGCGAAGAAACAAAAAATGAGAAGAAGAAGAAAAAGAAGAAGAAGACGAAGACGACGATGAGGCAGAGAGTAGGTGGCTGCAGAAGAGGGGACGAACCAAGCACGCTTATATCTATATATGCTTATAACGGTGCGTGTCGCTCGCCTAACTAGCCTTTTTTACTTTCTTTTTGTCTCGAAATATCCCTCGATCCTTTCCTCCCGATTGCGATCCCCTGACCTCGTTTTTCGATCGCCATTTACAAAGTCAGTTGAGGAAGAAAAATGAATTAAATTGAATATGATAATAAGAAGATATTGGACGAAGAAAAATAAAAATATATTGTGTATGCAATGTAATTTATGTTGATCCCTATATGAATTTAAATATCTTTATTATACATAATTGCACTTTTGACTAAAAAAAAAAAATAAACTTTCATTGACATACAACTTGTGTCTTGGAAATTTAATGTCGTGTCGTTAAACTGTTGTTATAGTCTGTATGTCTTATGGGATCATATATGAGCGAGAATTACGCACTCGACAGACATTTCAATGACTACGATAAATGTCTCTTGCATCGAGGTTTCCTATATACAGTCGTGTTCGAATAGGTCAGATCGAGCTTTAAGATTGCATGGCTGTCCAATGTGCGCTCGGTCTGGTGTAATGTTTATTGTGGCAATTGAATTTAGGTTGGAAGAAAAAACGAAATACATATTGATAAAGAAAACATACACAGTAGAATATAATACCAAGTTATATTCATATATTTATTTCACGATATCTATTCAATATACAGTCCTTAATAAATAATATCAATCATTATTATTTCGCACATTTTTTGACATAAAAATGAATAACAGCATATAATACAAATCTTTACTGTCGGACTGATGCTATGTCACCCGGACAACAAAGACCAACCATCCAATCAACCAAACAACCAACCAACCAACCAAGAAATGCTGCCTGGTATATATATAATGAACGTCACGTGAGGCCGATGCTCTTTCGACCTTATCGCAGGACCTCACGTAACGGGAGAACCTAATGGACCGTGGTTGAAGTTTTTGCACAACAAAGAAAAAAAGCCTTATAAGAAATGAACAACAAAGAGAAAAAAAAATAAAGATGAAACTACCAAGAGGGAACGAACGATACATAATATTCCCAGTTATAAATATATTTGTATTTATTTCTCGTTTCTGATAACAACTGGATTATACGCTCAGAATAATACGGTTTTTGTTCTCTTATATTCGAATACATAAACATCTTTCGTGTAGTATAATTTGTCTCCATAGAGGTCTCGTGACTTCTCTATTGGCGCCACAAAACTTGATGAGCCAACCATTCATCTTCGTCTAGAGTTGATTTTGGTGAACCAGCGCCTTCTCAAATGTATATCTGCATTTCTCATTAATTTCACTAGCTGAATTAGTTTCTCTAGTATTTATAAATGGGGATTTGTGTCAACATTTCTCAATAAATTTTCAAATATATTTGTCATAAATAGTATAAATAAACTTATGTTATTTACAATTAATTAATAAGCAATGCTGGAAATATTTAAAAAATACTTTTGAGGCGTGAGTTTAAAAAAGATCCTTCACACGGGACCAAAAGAGATAGACAAGGCAGGCATAAGAGGCAAGCAAGCGCGCGCATAGAAATACTCCTAGTTTTACTCTATTTTCACTCTGTCCCATGCACATTAACGGAAGAGTGTGGATGCAAGCCGCAGTTGCAACAGGTGGGCATGAGGTGTCCGCCGCTGATTGTTTCTATCCCGGACGTGGAGAAAGCCCATCTGGACCCGAGTCTCCCTCGCGGACGTGCTCAGCTTCCACGAGAGGAATACAGCTCGTACCGCGTCTTTCACACCCCTCGCATACGCGCGCGGGTTCATTTACAACCCGGACAATCGACCATTTTCCACAGGTGCAATGGTGAACAGTACCATGAAAGAATATTATTTTTATTTTCAAATATTATTTATTATCATCACATGAAAACATTTTCATATATATTTTATTTCAATTTAATGCTGATGATTATGATGGACATGATGACAAATCTATATAAAATCGTCATTATGTGTTTGTGATAATGAAGAAAGATGTTGTTGGATATAATGATCATTTCTGCATAAAATTCAATATGTTTGTCACTGATAATAATGGAAATAATACTCTGGTTATAGAATGATGATAAAGTGAAATAAAGAATCTTTTTAAATTTAAATATTCAATGTGTGCAATGTGATCATTGTTGAATTATATACTTGGATCATTTACTATGACGCACGTATACGTTTATTATAACAAGCAATATTGCAGTCCATACGCACTTCCCTCCATTTAAGCATTGAAGACGTTCAGTAAGTGGTGGTGCGATGATGAAAATAGAAATAGGTGACCTTGAATTATTTTTCGAAATGTCATTGTGACTTTTTTTTCTTCGTCACATTATCTTCTTCCATTTTTTTCGTTTTTCTCTTCAATGAAGTGAAACATCGTATCAAAAAATAGTAGAGGCGATAAAAGCATGGATGATGCACAAATAAAACGATGTCTAGAATGAAAGTGGTGTTGAATGAAAAAAGTTTTTATGTGTGTGCGCCACGATATTCAAATAAAAATTCTTCACTCATCAATTTATCGTCGCGCATGCAATGACTACCGGCAACTATTTTATGTACTAATATGTATACATGACATAGTCAATGACATTGATTAAAAATAATATTGTGCGTTTGAAAGGGGGAAACAAAAAAAAAATTATTAATGCAATCATCAAGTCATAGAAATATAAATGTATTTTACATCTCATTTAGAAATTAACTAGTATTTATTCAACGCGTCACTTTATTGATGACACGTTCGTTGCCATGCAACGATTCAATAATGAGAAAAAAAAACAATCGATGGCATATATATATATATATATATATATATATATTTACTTCCAATATCATTTTTACATCATTCAGTAACAAATGCTAAATTGGATTCAAATCAGAAAAAATTCACAGCCACAGATATAATAGTAATTTCATATATACGTTTGTGTTCATCATAACGAAATAAATATTTTATGATAATACACTTTTTTTTTTACATCAATATAACGAATTAGGTTAGTCTATTCTGATCGATTCGCGATGCGAAGAAAATCGATATCTAGAACGCACACTAACGGGGACTTATTCAATAGTGTATGTGTACATAAATTGACGATGTTGCCCAATTAGACATACGTAAAAAGCATACATGTATGGAGTAATTTCGATACAGAGAGAGGAATTTTACTGAGTACGTAGACTATGTGAGAATGTGACGATAAGGATAAAAGAGGTTGAAAAAATGAAGATAAAAAAAACGCGGGTAAAGCGTGAAAAGAAGAATCTGTAGCGAATGAAAAAGGAAGAGAGACGAAGCGAAAGCAAGAGATAGATAAAAGTGGCGTTCGCGCTCAGCAACGTCAACGATATATCGATCTGTGCCTAGGGACTATTCATCAATAAAAAAAAATAAAAAATAGGATATAGGTCAGACGTAGGTTTTTTTCTATAGGAATTTTTCGCATTACTAATACAAAAGGACTTGTCGAACAATGAAAAAAATATATACTCCCATAAATATAAATACGTTTACACTAATTAATTGTCGGAATAGAAAAAAAAAATATGAAAGATATATTTAATGCACTTTTCAAATGTATGAAAGTTGTGTATGATTGATTCTAAACAAATGAACGGTAGGTGAATTTGAAATATAAATTTGACTTGGAATCACAATGTTGAGGAATGAGATTTTCAAAATAAAATGTTGCTGTAAAATGGAAAATTTTCTTTTGTATAAATTTATGAAATAAACAGAATAGAGGATGATGTTCAATTGTATCTAACAGTCACAAATGTCATCTACATTCAGATATATTATATATATCGATATATACGTATTTTGTTATTGCCATTTTATCCGTTATTACAGACAGTTGTACAGGTGTACGCAATTTATTAAATATTAACATAAGTACCGAAAGAGTGAACGAAGAAACAGAGCAAGAAGAATGAGATTTCGTCCTACGCCCACTTCGCACAATCTGCAATCTATACTTTATATATATATATAAGTTTGAATGTCCCAATGGAGCAGAAAAGAAAATGCAAGAGCTGGATATAAAAATAGAAAGGGTTGAATTTAAGAGATGGAATCGTCGATAAAATCCTTCGACTGGCTGATCCCATTGGAGATGAGGCAGACGCGAAGAATAAATCGAGCTTTTATTTTATCTCGATAGATGCATGCCCAAGTAGATAAAACAAATATTTACTTGTGCATTTGTGTAAAAGGGTGTGATGTACGCCTCTATTGAGAATAGAGAAGAGTCAATGAAACCAAGAATAAAAGAAACACAGTGTAAGAGATATAATGCTTGAATAAAAAAAATCTGTTTGAACAAGAATATCAAAAAATAGTATTAATGTATAAAAGGAAAATAAAAACGTCATATTCATACTCACACAAATGCACTTGAACAAACCTCGTAACGCGTATAACAATTTGAAAATTATCATCCTCAAAGTCCCACATGATTTGTACAGTTGATTGTCACTTTATGTTTAGTGTAAATATATATATATATATATATATATATATATATATAGATATATACAATGATTGTAACGACAATCGACCCATATAAAATAGTTACACCAATTTTCTCATCGAGCCCCGTTAAAAATATATTTCGTTACAATCTCTCTGCCTCGCCTCATCTATTTCTACATTTCTATCCATCTCTCCCTCTTCTCCGCGCTTTAATGCTATACAAATTCTATTTGTCCTCTCGTTTGTAGTGTTATAACCTGCTGCACTGGATCAACGGCTCTGCGTAGAAGTATATTAAAGCAAACGCCACCAACGTCCAAAGTCGACTCGGTCGTTTGATGGCTGTCACATGCAAAACAATACTCTTGTCAGCCACGTCACCGTGAACGAGACAGATAGTGAGGTGTCAATGCGCACTGTTGGAGAGGGGAAAAAAAGGAGAGTGAGTGCGCGAGCGAGGAGAAAGATAGAAAATGGCACTTTGCCCAGTCATTTTTATGTGGCCAAGTTGCAAGCACACGACACGTGGTATATATTGAGTGCACCCTTCATTCTCTCCCTCGCTCGAGCTCTCCATCACTCCCTCACGTAACAATTCTGACTGTCTGTCTTTTACACTTGGCTTTTGTACGCACCTACATGTGCCTACACCAATTGTCGTACCAATATACACATATGTATATATGTGTGCATACGCAGATGAAACAATGATATGCAACGGTGTGCTATCGTGAAGAGACATCGTCAGTGGCAATTTTCACTGAAAGCTTTATACACTACTACACCGCCATCACCATTCCTGCCCCCACCGCCGCCGTCGTCGTTATAATCCTCGGAAGCGTCAGTAGGAGTGGCTGAATGTGTGAGTGGGAATAAAACAAATTTGCCAACAAATATATATATATCGATATATATGCACTGATATGTATATATCTACACACACACACACACACACACACGCATAGAAGAAGCCACAGAAGCGTGTCGGATACCCTGAACACAGTTTATGGATTTACTAGAATAGAATATTAATTATATATATATATAAATGCATGTGAATGTGCATGCGATGCGGATAGTATATATAAGTATAATTTAATAGTTTTGAATCGCTTGCGTTGCAATAATAGTAAATGCGCGAAATATTTATTTGTATGTAGGTGTTTTGCAACTGACGATTGCCAGTGCCACTCCTACATCTACGTTCACTAAGGCTATTCGCATATGTGGGACGCTTATTTATGAATATTTTATTGCATATAGTTTAATATTGATGATACTGAAAGACAAAGAGAGAGTGAATAGAAAATTATGAGTGTAACAGAGAGAAAAGGTGTAGATGTCAATGTCTTGATATATGTAAATGAAAATAGACCGTGGCTTCCATTAATTTATTTTTATCTGTATGGAAATAAAATCAATATATGATGGCATTACTGATAGGCATAAATAAACGTGCAAAATGATGGTTAAAGTAATAAGAGACAGAGAGAGGAAAATAAAGAAAAAGCAGGATAGCATGAAAAAGCCATGGAAGCAATATATAAAGAGAAAAATTTACGGAAAGAAATATAATTGCAAACAAATTTATTTCTATTGGAAAAAAGTTAATTGTATTGGATGTATAGATTGAATAATAGTTTTTTCAATGAGATGACGGTATTAGTTATAGAGATATAGGTTATACATATAGATTATAATTACAAATTGTTTTAAAGATAAGAAATCAGCCCGCATGTGATCTCTGCATTCACCGATTATATACTTGTTTCAATTTCAATATGTATACTGAGTATTATATTTTTATTGCTACGAATATAATTTAATTCATTTTTATATTGATCATAAATAATAATAGATGATAGAGTGTATAGATAGACAGTGACATTTATATGAGTGAATTAAAGCGATTATTTAGTTCAACCGCCAGCAGGTGGGCGGACAAGAAATTGACATTGGTATTATTTTATTATTGATATTATTGGTTTCGATATATTACAACTTGCCAAAACTCTAATCGAATTGACCCGATTACTATGGTAACATCAATTTATTTTTTATCCTGCCATGTAAGCTATATTTAGATTACATATTGTAATATGTTTATGTGTACTGCACACGTGCTTGCAAGTATATATCTATAAGCAATATGCAATTTAAATACAGTTAAATAATAAATTTCAATTTTCATGCGATTGCAGAATAATGTTTTTTAAAGATATGGAAAATTTATCAATAAATGCATGTTTTTCTCATTCGTTACAGTCTTTATTATTGTGATTATGATTTTTGCATTTGTGTCATTCATTCAATTGTGAGAATAGCTGAGAAATAAATTATTCAAAAGTGTAAGTATATACCATTGAATTTTTACACTGTATTCAAAGATCTGATATAGTCCCACTGTCATTGCGACCTCACAGATAATAAATCTGACCGCCACAAAGACCAATGGTATATTCAAAACTTCATTAAAAACATGAGAGGGGCATGAGCCGTAACTTCGAATGGCAATATTATAAAGAAATTATATATTGCTTAAATTGAAATTCGATAAAGCTCATCGTGAACGTGGACATTGAGAATTGAGGAATATATAAATGGAATGATCGATGTTACGAGTGCTTATAAAATTTTCAAATGATGATTTACCGTAATCGCAATCGTTTTATGTTTCGCCACCGTCATTGCGCTATTACACATTGTAAACTTATATACATATACATATATATATATATATATATATATTTATATATATTATATACAAACACATGTGAAACACTCGGAAAAATTGTTGTAACATCATTTGAGAATTTTAAATCGAGAAACAAAGAGCTAGAAATGATTATTGTTCGGAAATTGAAGAAAAATAAATTTTTTTTGCTCGGTTGTATAATGTTGACGAGATATGAGGTAGGAATACCGAGGAAAGCTGATATTTACGACTTCGTCGTGAAACACCGAGCATCGAGATGGAGAAAGAGAGGAAGAGAGTTGTAGAACGTCGGGACGAACGACCTGCAAACAATGAAAGGTGCTGCGATGGATCTCGAGCGTAAAGACAACAAGATCTCTCGTTACGCACGGTTAAGAGCCCACTAACGGCCAAGAGAGGAAACCTCGACCAACAACGAAAATGAAGCCTCTCATCATATCTAATAAATAAAGAAAATTTAAACATTTCCGGGAAATTTTATCAAGTGAATAATCAATAGGAATAAAAATAAAAGACGAAATGGTGATTTTCATTTAAATGGGTGAATGCTCCGACAACTTTCTTCACTCAGTTTCATAAAAATACAATATATATATATATATATATCAACAATTAAATAAAAACATATTGTACTTGTTAATGGACAAAAAGAACAAATTAGTTGGTAAAATAATGCGTCGAAATCGTGAATATAAATGCATCCAAAGAGCAAATTGGACTAATACTTAAAGTCGCAGATTATATCCACATTGTTTTAGATTGCACACAGAAACAAAAAGTAAAGGAATATACGTATATAGCATAACGGTAGCTTTGAAATTTTGTGCATTGTCCACTGCGTTGAGCCACCAAAAGAAAAATAATTGTTGCAATGAGCATATTTTGTTGCAGCTGCTTTTGAGAATGGTTCGGAGTAAAATTAATGTCGGAATATTCGCTATCTCTCTTTCTCTTAGAAAGCAAGAGGGCTTCTTCGCATAGTAATCCAAATTAATATATTGCATATACACTGCTGCACCTGTATCACCAAATTTATTTTCCCCTCGCACTCATTTGCTCTGACTTAAATGAAAAAACAGTTGGAAATTATCAACTAAAGTCATTATATTACGCAGAAAAATAAAATTTATTTGTACTTTAAAGTTTCAATAATGAATATATATATATCTTTTATTTTCAGATTCAATGTAACCAATTGAACAATCTAAAAATAAATTCAGCTATCAATTTTAGTGAAATGTTTTACGTATAATAAATCATTAAATGCGGTATGAATATTACAGACGTATAATTCTGCAAGAGGTCAATGAAATTAATTGTATCCATTCACTCATTCAATTTGACAATAAGGTATTTGAGCAGGCAATTCTTACATAAGTCATCTAATTTAAAGCTACATTCGATTGGAACAAATGCATACACTCATTCTTTCTATCTCAGGCTTTGTAATGTATACATTAAATCAAATTGAATTTCATTTGTATCCCGACGATCTCATATAACTTCCAAACAAAAGCCATTGTAACACTTGATATTAATTGTTTTCCAATTATATAAAGATTTATGAATCTTCTTGAATTTTAATTTCTTTTCACTATTAGACTCGAATTATACATATGACACATAAACTATTTACATTACAGCGTTCTTATACAAAATGAATTACAAAAGGAACTGAACAATATAAATTCTATTTCCTACGTTTAAAATAAATCATTGTATTGTACGTCTTGAAATTGTAATATACGATATTATTAAGTGTTAAAATAAATATTAGTGATCTCTCACGGGAGACAATACGTTTGTATGTATATATAATATGGATATATGTATATATTCAAAGCTACAGCGAATACCGACATTGACTTGAATGTCGTCATGGGCTCTTGAACATGTCAACTTTTTCAACGATGTGCGGTCGCATCAGTGCAAACGTTCTCGCCCGGATGTCGCCTGCGATCATATAGTACTGTGCAAAATATCCCCGCGAATATTCAAAGCGTGTCGCCGGCGTACTGTTTTGGTTTGCATAATTTGCATTGGTATAACGCAGGAAGTGTGCCGGAGCGTGCAGATTTTGGCGGGAGATCCATACCATATCATATACCAAACACAAAACATCTTGCATTTATGTCTTCAATGTTAAACAAAATTTTATTTTCTCGTTAAAAATTATGTATCCACTTATTCTATTTGCTTTTCCTCTAGTACCAACTCCCATACCTATCATAACACTAATCGTGAAGTGAAATAAATAATAATAGAAAAGTGTATAATTACACAGCCCTTTTTATTTTCAACGAAAACAAATCAACACTTGTTTTAGACTAGAGAAAAAAAAAAGGAATTTTCAGTTGCGTGTGTATAAATTTCTTTGCAATTTTATTTATTGAAATGAAGAATATATTTTCGTGTCAGGAAAGAAAGGAAGAAATGAAATGTTTTATTCGAGGGAATATATATAAATATATATATAGTCAAAAGAGAGAAAGGCATTCGGTACATGCATTGCATTACATATACTTTTAAACATACGGACTCATTATACGGATACATTTTGCGATAACGAGTCGCGGCCTTGTACGTACTTACGCGTTACGATTAAGTCCGAGGACTCGTTATACGAATACGTATATATGACGACGATAACGAGTCATGGCCTCGTTGTTGCATTTAGACTTTGCGCCGTGTGTGTATGTACGTGCATATGTATACACGTAAGCATTTTCTTACATTTCAGATTGTTTGGAGACAGAGACAATGATGAAAATTTCATTTTCAAATAACAACATCTCTAAGATAACAAATTACATAAAAAAAAAAAAACACACAAATGATGAACAATTTATTGATGCCGAGAGAAATATGTTGTTAAAATTAACTATGCAGGCAATGAAATATAATTTTATTGCCATGATAACACTCGACTACAACTCATTCATAGAAAAATAAATATATACTATTCAAAAAGATTTATAAATAAATTTCTCCATTAAATAAAATATTCGCTATCAATTTTATTGAATTATAAATCCTTTTGATTACTTTATTTTCTATTTCAAGTATAAATACAACACAGTAGTATATACATGAATCAATATCGATTGCCACAGTTTATAAAACATTTAGTTGTTTACAGGAGAAAAAACTTTTGTCTGTAATTCCCCAATGGACGAAAATTTAATCATAAACTTTTTTGTAAGTATATGAATTTATATAAAGGAAAGAAAATTGACTGTTTCAACTTCTTTGAAATGTGTTCTATATGCATATATATCATTGTTGTTTCAACACATAAATATGCTGACCTGCACTATTGTTATGATTATATTATTGAATTTGTTATATATACACGCATAGTTACATACGTGTACACATATCATGAGCAAATTTTCCACCATTAGCAATACAAGTATAGTAGTGTTACGATATTTCGAAGATAAAATTTATTCACGGATACAGTCTTTCACAATAAATATAAAACGAAAATAAATAATGATGTCTCTGTATTATATTTTTAGTTGATGAAACATATAATATCAAGTAAATAATAACTTATCAACGACAAGTGGCAAAAAATAGAAAGGATGAAGATGAGAATTACATATATAATATATGTTTAAATATATATTACATCATAGTTTGCGATCGGAGATTACTCAACAACGAACACAAATCATCGACGCGAGAAACCTCGAAAGAGAAAATGACTGTAAGTAATTAGTGAATTTCGTAACAACAACCAATGCGTGGGAATGAGGCTTAACTTGCTCGCATGAACTTTGCACCTTCTATTTCAATACCCTTTATCATATATAATGCTTTTACCGCCATCTTCTCTAATACATTGTTGTCATTGTTCATCGAAAATTGTAATAAAATATGTGAGGAGATGTGCGTGACTGACTCGTTAGTATAATACATGGACAGCGGATATTTATTTTGTTTGCGGACAAAACTAAAATGAACAAATAACCGAACAAAAATAAAATACAGATCAAAGAATATATATATATATATATATTTTGCTACAAATGATAGCGAGCAATGACCTTGCTTCAATTGTACATATATATATATATTTTTTGTATAAATATTCAAGTGAGTACATTAACTCTTGAGTCACGCGATTTGACGTTAAAAGAATTGCTAACTCAACTTTATGCAATTTTTGTTTTTGAAAGTATTAAAATGTTTCATAAAATTTAATATTCATCAAAATAAAAAATTGCAAAAGGAAAAAAAATAACATTATAATACTCAGATAGGTGTGACGAAAATAATATTAATAATAGTAATAATTCAACGGAATGAGCGATGAAATATTTTTTATTTAAAATTTACGCGGCCATTGATCGCTTCATTCGCCCTCGGAAATATAAATGTGTAAGTGCATATGTATATGTGTAATATGTATATATGCACAGAAATATACACAAATATCACTACTGGCTAAAGCGTGTCACGGTCAGCTAGTAGAGGCGGCGGTGCACATTTGCAGTGAACAAACGACAACAACACTTTGCTGTATAACGTATATATATACATATGTGTATATATATAGCATACATCGAGTTGGGAATGATAGAGAGAGAAGAGGACTAAGCCTTCACGAATTGTGTATCCCGATAGAACCGAGATAAGAGGCATGTAGAAACAGTTGCAGCAAATACAGCCTCAATCTCAACAGAAATATAAGAAAAGACATAACAAATAACAAAACAAACAAATAAATGTAGAATTTTTCTTGAATCATTTAGAATGACTGATCTTTTGAAATTTCCCTAAGGAGATATTAGGGAAAAAAAAATTTAACTTTACAAAGTAACTTGGCGAACAACAGGGAGTTGCGTGTTGTCCATAAAAGAAAAGCATGTGAGTGAATGAAATATTATTATTTTTTTGTTTAACAGACAACACGATAATATATATATTCAAGTTTAGGAAAAAAGCGAACGCCCCGAACAGTGGAATGAAAACGACGATCACGGGAGTGTCTTGCGCAGTGGTACAGTAGTAGAGAAAAGAGGCTCATGAATATTTAGTAGAGTGACGGGAGTATACGACACTCAGTCGTGTCCTGGATCCTCCTGCACAATGTCATTTTACACGTTCGCCATCTCCTCCTTATTCAACACAACCATCACTTCGTCCATTTCGCATTGCCAGAATGTTTTGAATCGGACAATGAGTATTAGTAAACTCTACAGCACTGTCGTATGCTTTCAAGATACACATACTACTGAGTAGCCCACCTACTTCACCCTCGTCCATGGATCACTTCTTCCTTGGTGTATATACATTTAAATAAAATATATATATATATATAAATACCTTGCAAGCTCAAGAGAGTTATATTCATGAATAGATGTCTGAAAATAAAGTCGTCTCTTTTCCACTGTTTATTTCCAATATTTATTTTCATTTATTTTATTTGAATTGATGTCAAGCAAATGTACAGAGATACTCTCGAAGTCACTGAACTATAGCATAGAAAAAGGTGGAACAATTCTCAAGACTATGATGGCGCGTCTGAAACGATGAGAAGGATAAACAGAAAGCCGAGACGTGACTTTTTGCAAACTTATGTCCAAAGTAATATTATAGGTACTGGTTATATATAAGGTATATATTGGGTGTAACATCTGTACGTGACAATGACGAAGGAAAAGCGGTTCAAGGACGTCATAAATTTGAATAGTGGTGAGATAAATTCGGAGAAACTCAAACCTATTGGAAGCAAAAGAAAGGTTTCCTTTGTTTTTTTTTTTAGTACAAGTATATTATGTAGTTACAAGCGTACATACCAGAAGAAGAAAAAAGGAGAAAATTTATTTATAGTGAATAGAAGATCCAGTGCATTCTGGTTTCGACAATGACCATCGAGCGTTTCCTTTTTTTTTGTTTCTTTTATATATGTACATAAATATGTTTTCAAAACGTGATATTGCCTCTGGGTTGAGATTTTGAACGTGGGACCAAATTACGTCATTCGGCGTGGTCGATCTTCTCTATGGATCATGTGGTAATATTAATATGTATGGAGAAAGACCACTATTGACTAGAGAACATGTGAAATATGTTGCAACAATGTTATCTTATTGAGAGAATTATATTCGTACGTGCGTGCATTTCGAGGTCGTATAAGAGATTCAAAGAGAGTATGATAAAAAGAAAGAGAGAGAAAAAGAAAAAGGAACATTTCGAATATAATTTAGATGAAATACAGATATTACATGAAAGTAAACAGAAGTCAATTTAAATATGATTAATAATAAATATTATTATAAAAGGATATTGCATGCAAATATTGCACAGAATTTAATCATTAATTTGTTTTCTTCCCTGCAATTTTGCCTGTTACGTATCCAAGTTATTTAAAAATCTCATGTTGTGTCAATGTAACGTGGTGGTGACAACGCAATGTCGCGAGCAAAGTATTGCTTTGACATGAAGAATAATAGTGACGCAACGGTAACAGAAGAATATAATAAACACTCAAACAGAGGGGTTTCGTTCGCTCTACAAAAGCTCATTTCACTTAGTCTAGCAACAAGATGTTCTATTATACTGTACTATACACTTTACCACCCTGTATATATACAAAATATAAAAGATTTGCTTGCGCGTGCGATTTTTTAAATTTATTTTCTACCCTCATCTACGTCCCTATTGTGCGTCGCCCTGACAACTCTATCCACTGCCCCGGGACTTCGTGGCTCTCTCGCACACCCACTATATATACACAGTAGTAGCCACCCAGTACCCTCCTACATCACCCTCTGCCTTCCAGTTCTTCATACCCATTCGCATTGGTCATCAACTTTACACAGAGAGTGAAACACAAAAAAAAATTACCCATCTAGGGACCATGGCAAGGTCATTTTATTCCCATGTATTTCAATAAAATTTTATTGTGCATAAAAAAATTGCACCTTAATATATAAAACAGAATTTTTATTGTTTCCCTTTATAGAAGGGATATACCAGAGCATCCTAATTTTCCTGGAATTTTAGCTTTAAACCAAAAGGAAACAAAACGAGCAAGAGCAAAAGAGAAAGATATATGAAAGTGGGATAGGAAGCGAGAGAGACCGGCAGTAGTTTCTCTCTCATGAGGAATGATGGCAAAAGGGGTTGCAATAGTTCGTGACGCATCTATGGGTAGGGATACCCACCCGGTTTATTTCCCTCTACGTTGTGCCTGACTCGTGCTTACCACCACCACCACCACCATTGTATTATACTCATCAGCCCTCTCTGGCCTTTCACGCCAGGAACGAGCCCTTCTCTCTTCTTGCTTCTCCTTCGTTTCTCTCTCTCTCTCCCCCTCACCATTTCCCCTTCTATTCCCACCACTTGCGCTTAACCCTCGTGCGTTTTCTATCACCCCTCTGATTCCAGCAACGTTGCCGGATATTACATAATAGTACTGTGCTACGTTGCCGGTTTCAAGGCGCACCGATGTGGTGTTGCCAAGTCGACACAGGCCGGTCAGCCAGCCAGACCCACAGTATATACCAACATACACTCGATTCGAATGCAACGATGAACAGAGTAAAGTAATAGAAGCATGGATCAACCAACATTAGCACCAGAGGTAGCAGTCGCAGGAGCACTAATATGAGATGTCAAACAAGTAAACACCAACCAAACAGACAAAACCAAACGTCACAATGATTATTCTACGCAGGGGTATAGTTACATCGTCGTTATTTCGGTTTTTTCACTCTTTTGTTGTATTATTCTTTGTCAGCTTTTCGAAATACAGCAATTTTAAGAGCATGTTGTCATGCATTGTAGTAAAATGAAGAGAAAAAAACAGTGGCAAAAAAATAAATTAAAACAGTGGGGTTAAACCTTTATGAGCCAAATAACTGTGTTATATATTTTTGTTATTATAAAGATTTCCTGGAGAATTTACATATATGAATAAATTATGAACTGTTGTATATTTAATATTAGTCACGAATGAAAATAGTAGAGGGTGATATAAGAGAACTGTTTGCCTGACGTTTCCCATGTTATGATTATTTTCTTTTTTTTCTTCCTCCTTTATTATCGTCCATCTTTCAAAATAAAACTTCAAGGCTGTTTATACGACTGACATTGAAAGCCCTTATGTATAAAGCAATGATAGAAGTAATGTCGTGAGCTCATCGCGAGTGTTATGCCATGGGCGATGTGGCATCGTCGGGTGAAAATTTTGTCTGATGAGGGAGAGCATAAGAGAAAAAATGTGAAGGGGAAAGTGACTCAAAAGAGGTGGAATAAGGGGAGCTTAGATGCGTAGTAGTATTATCCGACACCTTATTACGACGATTGCTTTGTCCGTAGGACCTGTAAAGAGACCCTTCTACACTCTACTCAACTCAACTCTACTCCTCATTATGATGATGTCTCCTTGTGTTGCTCGTTCTAGATCTTGAATTTCATCGTCAAATACTTTATTGTACATGTATATATACATACACATACATCCACACCGCATTTATCACCTCAATTCAATGACAATGACAAACATAATCAAAATTATTTCTTACCAAGAGAAAAAAAAACAATGTTACCTGATGGAATATAATGATTTAAAGGAAAAAAATTTATAGGAAATTGAATTCTCCTTTTTTTTACTCTATAATGAAAGTTTGAAGAATTATTGTTAGTATATTGATAATTCTGAATGTATAATAATGTTTAAATATTTTCAATTATACGTGATAAAAATTGATTGTTTTTTATTTTTGTGAATTAAAATAAAGTATACGTCGATATATATATATATATCTATATTATGACGGTGAATGAAGTGAATAAATTATAATAATTGAAACAGAAATATATTTAACAACACGTAGAGAGTGAACGAGGCAATTGTCATGCTCATCTTGTGTACGTGCCAATGTATATACTGTACAAATATATGTATAGGACAAAAGGCTGCGAGAAAAAGGTGTAACGTGACACAATTAGGTCGAGGCGGGGATTCCTATATATTCCAATTGTTACCTCCTCTATCAGTCGATCCCAACGAAATCCCCCTTTCACCCGCCGCTCTTCTCTTCTTGGTATACGACTACACGGCCAAGGGGGGTTGAGGCCTTGAAAGGCACAAAAACAAGCGTTCCGGCTGGCCCCGAGAAACTGAAGCGACGTTGCCATGTTACGTCCGCTCATCGGTCCCATCACCGCTTTGTACAAACACATATACACAGCCCACAGGCGAAACCATAAAAATTCCTCACCATAAATTTTTCCACACAAATGTGCCCTTCAATTCTCTGGTCCCCTATATATAATTTACGGAAATTATTCACTTATTACCGTTGCGCAATACCATTTCTTTCTATGCAACTATCTGTATATTTTTTCATAATAAAGAAATAAATTAAACATAACATTTAATGAAAATACTTAATGATTGCATAGTGAAATTAAATGATGACACTGTTTACAATTGTACATATAATAATTTTATAAACAATTGTTGTGACAAATAATTGCAGTATTAAATGTAAGGTGGTAAGAGTGTTGCGAAAAGTTGCTGTGTGCTCAGCACATCCTTCACATTTATGTTGCCAATAGAGAAACAAATATATAAATGAAAAGAAACGAGAACGAGTGAGGGAGACAGAGAAGGAGATGTAAAGGAGAAACAGGTGTCTTGCGCTGGTTGCGAGTTCTTCACGAGTTGGTGGAGAGCAAGTTTTGCGACATGTTATTGGCGACCAGCCTTGTCAGGGCATACACACACAAATCCCAGCCTGAAGGCGGAAAAGTATGCGTGGGAATAAAGTCGTGATTGCGACATACACATAGACAGATAGGAGATTCATGTGAAGATGAACGACAACGAATTATTGCAATATTCTTTGCAATATTTTGTTTTTGTTTTGTAATAATTAAATTAGCATGGTGAATTGTTTGTTGCAATATTTAATGATATCAGTAAGTACACAATATGGTAAGTGTAAAATCTATATTGAAAAAAGAAATAACTGGATAAATATATATTGTATGATGAATAGTGAAAAGGGAATATTTTTCGGTGTGCATTTTGAACATAAACAACACTTTAAAAGTTCATCATTATTGTGCAAGGAAGTATAAAAAGTTGAGAGGTGAATTGACCAGGGATAGTCGCAGTCACGCAAGCCTTTTTATCACTCTATCTATATGTACATTCTATATACAAATAGGTATAAGCAGATAAATGTAATTTATGAGTTTGTATATAATCTTCTTTGGACTTTAAAGACAATTTTTATTACAACTAGATTAATACTGTGTAACTTTGGAATTTCAACGACATTATTATCAAATTATCTACACAATGTCCATGACCTTTCGCATCTAAAGAAGGAGACCATGAAAAGTAAATCTATAATGAGAATCGAATATTGATAAAAAAAAAATATTCGTCTGATATCACACATGTATTTAACTATAACTTTTGTCTAAAAATTACATTCACACATATTATTCATTTGAAATGTTATCTTAATGTCACACACATTGAACACTCTGATAAAAAAGATACACTGTCAGCACCTATGTGTAAATAAATATATACATATATATAAATATAACAACCTAGTGCAATAAAACTCGTTTGTGATGAAGAAGAATCACAAAGAGAATCATGAGAAAATGACACGGCCGATTTTTTCCCCTTCCCTCACATACATATTTTTTTTCTACTCATTTTCTTCTTCTGTTACCAACATTCGTTGCGGTCGACTTTGGGACCTTCAGAACATGTCTGGTATCCATATGTGAGAACGTGAAGCGGGTGTCTGGTCATGTTGTGAGATGGTTGATATGTAAGGAGGTGGATCGGCATTTGCAATAGGGCTCACATTTATATCCATACATATATACTTTTATACACAGGTATATTGTTGTGTTATTTTCATATATATATAAATATATATAGCAGAGGTTCTACTTCTTGGTGAAAGTTTGAGGATGAGAAACGCGATGGGAAAGCAATGTACACGCTTACATAGCGACGCCTTCGATGAAGCCCTGCTTCATCGTTAATACACTGCATTAAATATATATATATATACAAGGAAAGCACTTCTTTCACGTTTATAACGTATTTCTCTCGTCACTACAAAAACACCAAAAACTCGCCCCCGTATCCCCTTACTGTGAATTTATTAAATAAATTTTTGTCATTCAACAGCATCTCGACATATTTTCAATTCTCCATTAATTTCTAAAGTTACGAATAAAATTCTTCAATATCATCAACATTTCACTATTATTATTAATATTATTTGTGAAAGTATAAACAAATAAATATTGTATGATGTGTACATATGTTTTTCTCATATGAAAGATTGTCGTTCATGAGTGACACGATCTATGGAAACATCACTATGAGGTTCATTTTAATGATGGAAAATACACAGACAAATAGAAAGAAAAGGAGAGGCCGGAGGCATTTGAACAAACAGACAGACAGGCAAGCGAGAAAAAAAAATCACAAAAGTGAAGTAAGAGAGATTTAGAGGTACCGGATCAGACAAAATGTACTCGGTTGCACTTACGTAGCGGATAAGAGGGGAAAGAAGGTGCGAGTAAAGAGGTGGAGCTCAACTGCAAGCATCTCTCGTTGGCTACGACGACGTCATAGTTATATATATATATATATGTATATATATTCACGTCATCGTGACACGAATGCTTCTCTTTGCCCGACGACGTCGTTTCTGGCGCGATGCTCTCTCTTGTCCTCTCCATCTTCCCCTTTCTACAGTCCTTATAACAGCTATTGCCATACGCAAACGACAACGAGCCCAAAGCATCGAGCTGACACCGAAACATTTTTACAATGATACAAGTGCATTCGCGCGAGCACAATCGGGTCCTATGTCTCATAAGAAAATGAAGTGTGTCCCAGTGCGCATCCATACATTCGAAAGAAAAGAAGCAAAAAATAATAAAGTAAAAAGAGAAAGAGAGAAAGGAATGGATGGAACAAAGATAAATGAGCAGCAACGTTGCCACGAGAAGCGTAGGAGGTCTTGGTGTCTTGATGTTTTATTGAGGCTTGGCAACGTTGCGCGCTCGAATGTCGTACTAGCTATTCAACGTGTAGGCGCGCCCGCACGCGGGCTTTTCCCTGTTTAACCAAACTCACTATCGAGAGAGAATGCACCAAAAACATACAATACTTACATTTATATGCCCATAGAGCGCCAACCAGCCCCATCATAGCGTTCACTGAAGTTTTTGGCGGGTAAAAAGTATTTCGTTAAGTATATGCATAGTTATAAATATATATATATGTTATTATTGAAGTTAATACTTGATATTTGAATTGAAATTTTATGTTGAAAAGATGGAAATGTATGTTGTGTTTGAGTTGAATGATATTTCGAAGAGGGAGTATTATATTGAAAAGTTTATTGACTTTACGGAATAACGGAGAGAAACTTAACGAGATTCATTTGTTATATGAAAATTGAAATATTATATTCACTGACACTTGAATAAATGTTCATAAGAATATCATTTTTTAACATATGCAATAAAGTGAAATAAAGAATTTGTCCAAATATATACGTTGTAAAATATTTCTATTCATAAGACTGTTGTTGTGTATTTAATAATAAAATTTTTCGATGAAATAGTTGATGAATGAAATTCCGTATGCGAATTCCTTAATATTCATTTATATTACCAATTCGAAATAATTATAGTTTGTATCTGAGCACATACGTGTGAAAAGTATGCAGATGAAGCAACGAGAAATATACGTGAAAAAAGTATATTTCACTAATAAAAAATGAAATGTACATCTAAAGACAAAATATATCGTTTTGGCCATACACGAAAAGTAACGTGCAAAACATTCTCATTAGCTTCATCATTCATTGTTCTATCAGTAAAATCTGTCTTTGATTTCTTAGTTACCATTTAATTTCCATTGTTCCATTGGAAAAATCGGACATTTGGTTTAGTGAAAAATAGGAATATTAAGTTCCTTCACTCAATTCATATATGGAATTTTGCTCGATGTAAACAAAAATATATCGTGAATATCAAGAGATTGTGAATTTGTAACGTGACGTGCACAACTTGCCGAGAGGAAAATTTGAAATAAAAAAAAATAAACCAAAAAGCTACAGAACAACAATAGATTGTTGTCGATGGTGTAACTATCAAAGTTCATGGAGACGACCCGCAATGAGATATTCAGTTTAACATCGACACTTTATAAGTGGAAATACAGTGAAAACAATTTCATATAGCACATGTATCTATATAATTTCATGCTATAGCTACATTCTTGCCAATAAATATAATCCATGAAAGGAGTAAGAATATCAACAGCCGACATAACATAACAATGCACTATCCAACTATAGAACATATTCTAGTCGCATTTAAAATAATAATGTGCCGCACATTCAAGTCTCTATTTTACCTTGAATGTGACAACGACAATAGATTCAAGTATATGTCTGTTTGATAATTCATATGTATATTGATTATTTTTGACAATGCGAGTAGATTATACATGTCCTTTACCTTATTCATATACATAGCACAGTGGCTCCCAAAGGGCGCAGCTTTTACAACACAATTAAACCCTATCTCTTTCTCTCAATCTCATTTATTACACTATCCCTCTCTCTAGTGTATCGTCATCGTTTCAGTTCACTATTGCGTGTTATATATCCCGACAGAGAGCAAGCAACGATACAATCATTTTATATATCGCTTTCGCCATATACATTTATATGTCGTTGTAGTGTCCAGCATTTCTCGCACGCATACGCCCATCATTCTCTCTGTCATCTGTTTACAATTCTACTCACTTGTCTGACAAAAACATATGGAATGACTCATTGCATAAAGAGAAGTGTAGAGACAAGAACATGAATACGACGACAACGACAGAAAAAAAAATAAAGTGAAAGAAGAAAGAAGTAATATAAACCGTTTGGTTGACCTTCTTAGTCATTTACAATAACGACTTGGTGAAAATGTTCATAAGTATATACGTTTCTTTCATTAAAAAAAATATTAAAGAAATAACCCTCTTCATTTCTCTCTACCTCTGTCGCAGTTTAATAATTCAAAGAATCACGTATGTAGATTTAAAAATACATTGAACAAATATACGTAGGCGAAAATTCGTGTGACTGAAAGAAAGTCTGAGCGGTTTTTTCTCTTTTTTTTTTAATGTGTAGATATACGTATTCCTTTTTGTTCCCAGAAAGGGTAACGATGAAGAGAGAACGAGACATCTACAGTGAAGTGGAGATATATTGAAGACAAGAGGGTGAAAGCAAGAGAGAAGATATAGCACACCGGAGACGAACGAGCTGTCCCGAAGGGAGGAAAAAAACGAAGAAGTGGGCAGAACGCGCGGCGTCGGACGTCGGGGGCTGTATGAGCAGAGCACACCGGAGGCAGCTTGGAGGGTGAAGCAAGATGTGGAGAAACGAGAGTGAGGGAGCAAACGAGCAAGTGAAAAAGGAGGATAGAGTGCGGGAGTGAGTGAGTGAGAAAGAGAGGGGAGAGGGAGAGAGAGAGAGAGAGATGGCCGACCGCGCGCGATCAATATACCAAAATACGCCGGCAAGCCGCGACACATACAGTCGAATGGGCGACGCACACAGACGCATATTCACACGCGCGATGAGGCGCGGGCGCCCCTCTTTTTCTTCACATTCACACACACACACACACACACACACACACACACACAGAGCAATATTATTGTATGTGTGAAGCTACGCATTCAGGAAGTATCGTCGAAACGAGCCGCCCGCAACCGCACCAAGTCGTGCACGCGTGTGGAAATTCTGCAAGAGGGTGGTATATTATACCGATAAATATTTCTTCTACATTCAGTATACAATATACAACTTTATGGACTATTCCGGCGTGTCCTGGTTATTATTATTATGATTTTTTTTTCTAATTCCCAACTTGAGTTTCCGTGGAGACAGAATACACTTTGCAATAATTCATTCGTTTTTGTGAGAGCTTTATACGTTGGTAAAAGCGTGATATGTTGAACTTGAAGCGATATCATTAATGATATATACTTGAAAACAAAATTATATATAGATGAGTGAACAATTGAGAATGCCTTTAGGGTGTTTGAGATAGTATTGCTGGTGTGTGAGTACAAGGCAAATGTAATACGAGACACAAAATAAAAATGTTTCCATTTTAAACAGTGTAAGAGAGAAAGGAGGAAGTGAGACGTAGAAATAATATAGGCAATGTTAAAATATATATATATATGTATTTCAATGTCGGAGTCACACAGCATCTACAACGACCATACAATTGTGACCAACCGCCATCTTGAGAGCACAATTCTCCATCCAAAAGACCCACCAAGAACATAAACAATTCAAAATTCATATTAACATAAATAAATATGTAAATGTATTTTTGTTTTGTTTCCTAATTATGTATATTCATATATGTATGCTGAGTCGAACTGGAATAGAGTAGATACAAATTATAGGATTTGGACGTTTCAGTCTATGCATTTTCGCCCTCGTACATTGAAACGACCGTTTAATATCGCCAGCTGGCATGTGAAACGGCAATGTACTGTCTGGCATTGCGAGCGAGCGCCGTCAGCCGTCTCTCCCCGGCGTTCGACCGCGTCACAATTTATATGTCCCGAGACAACGTCCGTTTGTGAAAACATGCAACTGTCCAAACGAATGCTCTCGCACCTTTTTTTCCATTCTTCCGTATATTTATATGTTACCTTCTCTTCGCCTTTATAACATTGTCTTTAGTATATATGAGTCTTATTTACTACATAATCACAATTGAACACAATGTTTTTCGAGGAGCTGGATTTTTCGTGTATGTTAGATTTGCTGGCGAGCTTAATTACAACCGAAAAATCTATATTTAGTAAATTATTCACGTTATATAGATAAAATAAATGATAATCAATGAATATTGACTGTTCAAAATCCTTCGGGACTGGATATTAAAGAGGTAAGTCCTGCTGTATATTGGTGTTTTACTGAATTGGTAAAGTATTGATGAAGGATTACTGTTTAAATTTATAGATTATCCATCAGTACGATGTATATTGGATAAAATAGTAATGTAGTAGTAATCTACTGAATAAGAAATGTGTCGATGCGGAATAAGCTCAGGGAATTACAATTAATTGGAAATTTAGTGACTCTATGTACATTTATAATGAAAGTCAAATATTTATGTTGCACATTTTGAATATCAAAAATATCACATGTTATAAACATTTATGCTATATGGAAGCAACTGATGAATACAATTTGTGGTATGAGCAGAAAGAAAAATAAAGAAAAAGCAAATAATAATAATAAAGCCATTTACCAATAATGACACACAATTCTCTGGAGTTTAATCAAGAGCGAACTCACTGGGAGATTTTGAGTTTGACTATTGGGAGAATCCCCAAGTGCTTCAATGTGGAAATAATGACCGACAACAGTAAAGTTTGGTCGTGCGTTAATATTTAATTAAGATGACTCGTGATCCTGTGTCCAATTCGAGTAAATTTTGAGAAAAATGATTCGTAATAAATTTCGATTGTACAGTAACAGTGGGGAAAATTATGTGCACAAACGCTGTGGACTAAATGAATGAAAATGGAACGCCAACCATAATATTGTACATTAAATACAAAGAAAATGATTTTGCGTCACAAAATATCTAAAAAAAAAAATGAAAGAAAAGAAAAAGTCGTTGTAAACGAATGAACGTATAATCGGAGAACAATATAACTGATAGTTGAGTCAAAAAGGCACATAGATTGCACGAGAATACCGAAAACAAAAACAAATGGTACATAAGTGAACGATTTTATTTGGCACATGGTGCCGAAAGTTGAGCGACACTGGGCCATGTCACCGTTAGAGTTCTGTCCCTCTTGTTCTCTTTCGCCCCACTGTCACTCTTTCTTGCTCAAAGCTCTGTCTTGCTTTCACTCACAATGAATTCAACGCCGTCTCATTTCCACCAACTGCTGTGCGAATAATACACCATAGATTTCAGATATTTCATCAGGAAATACGTATCTAATCAAATACCTAAATACACACAATTATAGAGAATAATATAAACAATTTGCGAAAAAATATTGGAATAAGCATCAGTAATAGACAGTATTATCGGTGAAAAACGTTGAAAATTCAACATAATAAAATAAGGATTGTGGAGCCGCAAATTGAGCAACACTGTCGAACAATAACTTCGTGCCGCCGCGAGCTCTCAAAATGGCTGTCCTCTGCTATTATTACTCGGGGGAAAAAACAAACGATGAGAGGCGTGCGCCGTGGTGTAGTTTTGCTCAAGCTATATGAAGAGAAGAGAGAGAAAGGGTGTGTGAGATGCAGCATAACCAAGGCCCTGATGCCGGTGTATATGCAGGGGATTCTCGGATACGCTCCGAACCAAAAACATGAGCACACGCCTCTCCCTCGTTCGTCAACGACGACATCGGAAAAGAGGAGGTGATAGTAGAGTGTAGCGCGCAAGGGGCCCCCTAAATTGTCGTTCAATGTGTTTGATTCTCGGAAAAGAGGAGAAAAAAAAAATGAATACACTCCAATTCCAAGAAATACATTTGTATTTGTTTTCGATTCTCACATTGCCTTACAGTCTTATATGATTATTTTTGTGAAAATATGTAACAAGGACATTGTAATAGTGAATAAAAATTTTAGCTATATTACAAACGACATTTTATTATTGCTATTATTATTTTAATATTTTAGCAATTTATGCATTATTTCTAATTCATACCTTTATTATATTGTGATTGTTGTTGGGGCGTTTCCCTTACAATCAATTGCGATTATAATTTCTTGACAATTGATTGAATCACATTATCAATGGTCTTTCACCAATGTGTACAATTTATTATTAGCACTATAATATAAATGAACTCACGCGACAATAAAATTGTATCTGATTTTGATAGTGATGCGGATGTTATTGAAAATAAAAAGAGCTAAACAAACTTACAGGTTTACAGCAAGTAATTCAAAACCAATAAAGCGGTATTAATTAAATTGTATATGCTATATTGCGATTGAAATATTAATATGCAAAAAGAGAATAGAAAATGAATTTGAAGGTATATTGCAACTACACACGCACACACATATACATACATATATATATAATTTTAAGAGATGAGCTCACCGTTTGAAATGCTCTCTTATACGATCCTCACGGATGTTTTCCGGCAGATTTCCAACCCACAGGTGACGTGTCTCTCTAACCATTTTGCTCCGAACTCTTCATTTGGGATCGGATGTTGTGGTATCGTTTTGCGGCACTGTACAACGACACACAACTTCGACCAAGAATACAAATGAATTTTGCACGGAAGCACACTTTATTTATCTTTCTTTTTCTTTTTTTTTTTTTTTTTTTTTTTTTTTTCGATATCACCACTAAACAACACTTTGAGAGCCGACGATTGAGAGTCGCTGGCGCTATAGCGACTCGTCACTATACCTCTTACACTCTCGCGCACACATTCGTTGAATTCGAGATCTTTGGAGGACACGAATTACGTTATATATTTATATATGGGTATATATATATATATACACATTTATATATATATATATTTATATATATATATATATATGTATATAATATACATATATTATAATTTTTCAATTTTCCAATCGCATAAAACACAGGTGCGAAGAATAAATTTAGCTCTTTTAAAGCTGCTTTCATCCACCTTTATTTATATTTTCTTCTCTTTTTTTTCTTTTTTATATATAACACCACTGGATAATCAATCACATTGATCACTAATCACTCGATGGTTGAAGATGATGACCCCACGAGCGGGGGCTGTTGCAGCAGCGCACAAAAAACGCAACGATAATTATGCGCTCGCAATTAAGTGGCACCGCGACCGCCGATGAGTCGTGAAATAATACACCACTGGCAGCAACAAAAAGGACCGTTGCTGGACGCCACATGGTACAACACTAATCTGAAAGGCCCCCCCAATCACACGTCACACCATTATAACCCAAACACACCGATTATCGACGACGTTAATTCGTTCCATTTCGTTTGGCGAACTTCACACTCGCGAAATTATCATTTTTTTCCTGTTGAACAATAGAGAAATGAGAGATATAGAAGGCCGATATTTAAAACTTGTTTTGATTAAAATTAATCACTGAAAAAACAGAAAATAATAATGATAATAATAATAATCTAATGATAAATGAAGGGATTCCTCTTTTTTTTTCTTTAATTCCCTAAAGGCTTTTTCTCCCCTCCCTACGCGTATATTTTTCGTTTAGCACGTAACACAATTGAACTCTTGTCGATTCATTTTATACGCCTGCTACAAATAACACAGGAATCATTTACTATGTATACATATATATATATATTTATTCATTTATTTATATATTTCATAATTTTTTTTTCATTCTTATTCCTTTTTTTTTTTTTTTTCTCGTTTCACATCACTGTATATTTGTGTTATTTCATGCGGCACACTTGGTTACGTATAGATAATATACACGATGTGAATGGGAGTGAGAGAACATTACTGACTCGCCGAATAAAATCGAATCACAGTGGGGTCACATGAAAACACACGCCGAATGCAAAATATAACCGCGTATACGTATATTAATTATACTCTTATTACCGTATACCGTCTGTTACCAATTGTATACAGTTTAATAACCGCACTCTTATTAACTTGGGCGAATATACACGGACGGAGCCTCGCTTCGCTCCTTCTCACTGCACTACACTACACGAAGTGACGTCACCGTGGCGGGAGCGTAATGTGGCTCGCTGGCCAAACGTATTTTGTTGGTTGGTATAGATGTGGAGGGGCGTGAAACGAGTCTACATTTAGAGGCGGCTCGCGATCACGATCTGGCGTCCCCGCCGGGAGGTATACACATAGCCTCGTGGTGAGGGAAATGCTTTTAACGATGTGGCATAGTGGGGAGAATCGACGGAATTGAAGCAGGGCCAGGTGGGGATTGCGGGGACAACAAGACACCACCAAAGGGAGAATAGAAGGGATAACGGGTCGAACGAGCTAACCCTAACCCCTCTATCCTTCTGCAACCCCTCTAAACACTCCGTCGCTCTTGTTTGCTCGCTTGCTCGCTTTATTATTCTCTCTCTCTTTATCTTACTCTTATTTTTCATTACATTTGTGCCCCTTCTCTCTCTCTCTCTCGCCCTATCCCTCTTTCTCGCATTCACGTGCTTTCTATATACTTCTCTTCATTCTTTGTAGTGTATATATATACATAATGTAGCTTGTTGGGTATGCATGTGTTTGTCTTTAAGAGAGGGGGGAAGACTCTGTCTCTCTTGATTGTCCTCTCGCTAAAACCGTGTCCGTTGTCGACCGTTGTTGGATCCATGGCATCAGCGCAGCCGCGTTGTTGGCTTCTATTCGTTCCGTTCTACTACCGGATACTATGGTCGTTCGCTCGCTGGTGTTGCTGCTTTTCTTTTCACTTTTATTATTTGTTTCGTCTGCATATTCTTATACAATTTTCTTCAACGCTCTCCGGCCAGTCTATTGTTTTATCTCTATTCTATATACGTGAATGTTAAATGGAGTTTTGTTTTATTTTTTTTTCTCTTTATATCTTCAATTCTATTATTTGGTTTGAGGTTTTTGGAGTATTTTTAAATTTTTCTGCTGTGAATTTTGCGACGGTCGATTGCGAGATGTTTAATGGAACTTGAGATTTGGAGTATTTCATGATAATTCTTCAAGTCGTGTAAAAACTCGGCTGCTTATATTGTTATATTTAATTATTTTGCTCCAATTCTTCTTGGTTCTCATTTTTTTTTCGTTCCAATTGATGTGGGATATTTCAATATCTCTTGATTACAAAACATTTATATGATACTTGGGACGTGGATCATTTTCCGTAGAATATGATGCCATTTTTGACCTCCATTTTGATACTGAATAGATGGCGCCATCATATGGTGCATTTAAAGTCTACGTTAAAATGGCGGTGTGTTGCTGTGCTGCCACTTCAGACGCGCAATAATTTGAAGTTACACATAACGAATAATTCACAAATTGCAGATACTTTAATTAATAAATTATACATCAGTTTATCTAAACAAATATTTATATGTATCAAAAAGTTAATATAAGAAATAGAAATTGATTTATTACCATAACAGTTGTTGTACTTTATTATTGCCAATTCATCCATATTACTATTTATGATTTGTTAGATACACTGTGATCCAATAAATCATTGAATATTTCAATATTTTAATATCAAATATGAATCGAATAATGAAAAATGAATACAACTAATATTTTCTTTATAACACCTGACAGTTAATAATCGATATTTTCATATATTTTTTTTGTTTCCACTCTTGACACAGGTTTCTAATGGTAACCGTTAAATAGATTGTATGTATTAAATACAGTTTATCATCTCCGTTAGTGTGATTCTTTTGTGCCTCGCATGCCATTATATTCGTATTTATAGCTGATTTGAAAGTAAAAAAAAAATCTCAACATGTCGACAAATACAAAATTGTCTGGTGTAGACATTAATAAATCACAAGAACCATCATTTATGTCGACGAATCCGAAAGAACGCAAATTAGCACGACAGATACGAATTCAAAGACGTTCAGAAGCAATGCGCAAGTAGAAACATTTTTGTTTTTAAATTACTGTATAATAACAATAATAATAATTAATGATAATAATAATTATAATGTTGCTATTACAATTGAAATAAAATTTTAATAAGGCTCTTTGGTTTTAAAGACAAGTGGATATTGAAGGTGAAGAAATTGCTGAGAAGACACAAACAGAGAAGCAAATTGATGCGAGTGACGAAATGATGAAACTGTTGGTTACTGAAGGTGATGAAGTGGTATGTAAAATAAACTGAACATATTTAACAGAAGTATCCATAAACATCAGTGATATTACAACGGTAAATATAATTTAGCATTGTGTTTGCCTCGTCAATTTAGATTTCCAATATTAGAGTAGCCAATGACGCACATGAGATTCATCGTCGAGAAGAGGATATAGCAATACGTAATACTCTGTTAAATAAACTAGAGGAAGAAGCTAAAGAATCCTCAGAGAAATATGAAGAAATTTCGTTGAAATGGTCAAGTATTTTGGCGTGCAAAGATCCTTTAGACATTCACTCTGCTATAGAGTCACAAAATGCCAAATGTCTCAAAGTTTTAGCGCAGAAAGACACAATTATCGCTGAATTGAAACTTGAACTTGATAATGCCGATCGAAGATTTGTTGATGATCAGAAAAATCAAAATGAAGACATTAATATATTGATTGAAAGAATTGATAATCAAGTTTGGTTCTTTGATTTATTGGGTTGAGAGATGGATTGAAATTTAATTTGTTATAATATTTATTTTTTGAATTGTTGTTTCGTGATTTTCAGACAAACATAATTTCTAAAGCCTATCGCCGTGAATTATTTCTCATTGAGGATGTATTAAGAAAAGAAAGAACAGCGATATTGCAAAATATCATGAAAAAGTGGGAGGATTTGTATGATGAAAGAAAGAGTAGTGAGATGCGTGGTGTCGAACGTCGACGAGAAATAATATATGAATATGAAAATGAGATGAATCGTGTATTGATTGAGCATCAAGAGCAATATCGTGCTCAAAAAATTTGGCTTGAAAGTGAATGTGAAAAACTTGAGCAAGAAGTTGAAAATATGAAAGCTTTATGTTTGATTAATATTGAAAAATTGGACTATAACTATGCAGTATTGAAAGGTAGAGAGGATGAAAATAAAATTGTGAAGAATCAGCAAAAAAGACGAATCAATAAGTAAATATGTTTTATGACTTTTAAATGATTCATTATATTTCGTTTTATCGTTTGTAAAGGCAATTTTGTTTTTCAATAGACTTCAAGATACTATCAAGGAATTGAAGAAAAATTGTGACGAGTTGGAGGAAAGTACACGACTTAAAATAGATAAATTGCAAGAACAAGTTGTGAAAACCCATAAAAACATTAATGAAATGAAATTGAAATCAAATCATTTCACAGCCGTCAATGACAAACAATATATGCAAATTTGGGAAATGAATACCAAAAATGCAGATAAATTATTGAATGAGGTCAACATGCATATTATATATATATATATATATATATATATGTTTACATATGTGGATATTTTTTGTGTGTAAAAAATGAAATAGGAAATTTTCAATTTCAGATATTAAAAGTAGATAAAATTGTATATGAACAAATATTGGGTTTGGATTGGGAACCGCCAAAAGTGAAGTTGTTAAAAAAAGAAGATCTGCCATCATACCGTGAGGCAATGAGTATAATTGAAAATCGTAAAAACAACTATTTGTACTAATAAAACATTCGCTTTCATATTTAAAATTGCATATCGATTAAAATTTCGTTACGTTATTACATTTTCAGGTAATACTGGACAACAAAACGATGCCCAAGCATATAATTTTCAATCGGAGCAATCATCACCCGAAATGAATAATCTGGAAAAGAAAATGTTGAGTAATATCTTGAATCAGATTTCAACTCAAACGGAATTTTTAATCGAAGATAAAATGCGGGAGCGAATCGCCACTTACTCTCAAATGAATCAAACTATCATCAAGTTAGATAATGTCTTCCAAGTAATATTTTATCATGTTCTAACTATTCTTTTGTCCAAGAATATCAAATATTCCATCTACATCAAATCATTATTCCAGGCACTGAATATTCAAACTGAGAATCAAGTATATCTGCTTCTTCATTATTTTTTACCTTATGCGTATTGTCCTTCATGTAAGACAGAAGAAGAGAATGTGGCATTAACGTCAATAGAACCATTAAACAAAATATCCGGATCTGAAGCCATACACGAGATTGTTTGCCCATGTAATATTGAAGGTTTGGATGAACAAACTGATCGGTTGGTGAAAGAAATTGTAAAACATATTTCATCAAAACCCAAAACGGATGATGAAGTACTTGAGCCAAGTAAAGATTCATCTGGGACTCCTCAGGAATATTTATTGGATAACGGTGCAATTTCTATAGATACAAAAAATAATAAATTTGAAGGTTATATTATTTTTAATTATTATAATGTTTATTAAACTTTGTGTTATCAGTGATTTATTTCATAATTCAATTACAGAGACGGATATAAAAACAAAAAATTTAACATGTAAACGTGGGCATTTGTTGGAGATACAGTCGACAAATGTGATCAAAGCACTTTGCGAATTCATGGAAAAATATACTGAACTTAATGAAAATAAAGATTCTTTGGAGCCACGCAATAATGAACAATTTGATAATAAAATGACTGTGTCAAGGTGCATAAGTGAAAAAGATATGACTGACTATTGGCAACGATATCGTGACATATTTTCACCAGAAAGAGAACGACTGTGGGACGCTTTGATAATTGGATTGAATCAATATCATGACATATTGAAAGAACGACAACAATTAATGGCAGAAACGGAATCTTTACGACAGCAAAATGAGGAATTACGACGATTACTTGAAACTTGCAAGGTGAAGGTTGGTATACGGATAAGAAATTTGGCACAAAAGACAGAGGGGAAGGGAATTGGCCATGAAATTTGTTTGTTTTTTTTATCTATGATTCTAGTATCAATGATTATGATTTTAGTCTAATGTTTGTTCACCTAAACGAGGAACGAGATCAGCCAACAATAGGACTGCATAAGTAATTCTACAATTATGCGATAATAAAAACAAAAAATGAATTGACATGTACACATACATATATTGTTAATTATTGTATACTCAATTGCTAAGATGAAATTTCAACTAATTGATACTGAGCTTATAGTTATTGCTTCATAATGGAAATCATTTAATTGCATTTTAGGTATAATCTAAAATAATATTAATATTATATCACATTAATTTGTTCTATAGTCATTATGCATATAATTGTAAAGTGATTAAAGCCAATAACCAAAAAAGGATAATTATATACTAGTAGTATATTGACATTTGATGCAATCATATTATAATTACGATTTAGTTATTGACATAACCTCCAGAGACGAAATTGTTTGATAATGATGGTACTTTGAGGCTATTTTGTCCAAATTCGCTCTTCATTTTCTTTCGATATGGGAAAAATCTTTTCTTTTTATTCTTCGAAACAACTAGACTCTGTTTCTGAATATGTTTCTTAGATGAAACGTGCTATAATTCAGAATAATAGCATTATTAATGATAACATTATGTAATTATGAATTATTATTGGGTATAGTTTTGTCAGTTGAAAGTCCATACCACATCAAATTGTGCTTTAGAATTGAAGAATTTGTTGCATGTATCACAGGACAGAGTTATGCCACCTTTTGGTTGATTGGTAACAGGTACATTGCCAGATGACGATGATGATGATGATGCCAATGATCCGCCTTGGGTGGTGACCTCGAGACCGGTCCACTCACCTAAGCATCAATGTGCAATCAACACTATCTATCTATCACAACTGCAAGAGCTGCCATTTGTGATAATAAATTAGCTTGAGCTACATTCATGCCCCCAAAAACAATAACAAATTTATGAAAAAAAGAAGAAGATTGATTGATCTTTTTAAAAATGGAATTTTTGCAATAAAAAGCAAATGGTTGTTAGAAATTTTGTTTTTAGGATTAAATGGAATTAAGAAAAACGAAGAAAAGTTGATTGTATGCATTAAGCATATATATTAGAGAAGCACATTTTTCCTTATTTTTATATATTTTTCAGTGCACCAATTGAATTTTGAAAATTTACAAACACAAATAATAAAAAAGAACTGAAAAAAAGAACAATATTTACCTATTGAAAACATATCGAACACATAGAAAAAATGTTAATAAAAAAATAAATACTAATAGAAAAAATGTAACACAGCTCGAAAATCAATTTCATTAACAAAACCTTCAACGAATAATATGTTTAAAGTGATCATGCAATTCATTTTCATTTTTCATTTCATATAGTGTATAAATGACAGATGAACGTCATTAACATCAACATACATGCAAATATAAACAGAATTAAGCAATAAATAAGCACTACAGCATTTCTTTGAATTAATTTTTCTAAATATATCGTTCGTTTAGCATTTCTAGATTTATATGATACTGCTGTTGATTCTTTCTCAGGAGTATTACCTTTCATTATTTTCTTTTTATGTCTATTGCCTGCAATATACAACAAATTATATAAATATATCTACAATAAATTGGTAACTCATGGGCGATGTAATAATAATTTCATTACCATTCAAATGCGTCTGAAGCTGTTGTATAGAATTGAGACAAACATTACAGATATTACATTTTAATCCATTAGCTTCTTGGTCTTTTGTGAAAGCAACTTTAGTTTCCTCAAGCGTCGCCATTATTACTTTTGATCTGATCTATATATAAAATATTTATAATCGAATCGACTGGGGTATATATAGGAATACGAGTTAAATGATCATTCTTCATACTTGCTTGGCGTGTCTGGAGCCTTGTAAATGTGCATCCAGAACTGTTTGGCTAGTGAAACACAGGTCACAATCGTCACATCGAACAAGAGGCTTCTTCGTTGGCAAATTTCCCATGATATTGTCCACCACTGCCTTTGTAACTGGATCATTGATTGAAGAATTGATAATTGTTCCAGATGCCATTTTTATTTTACGTTACTTTTTTCACGGATATTAACTGCAACAATTTATTGGATAAATTAAATTTAATTATAGGAGACATGTAATACAGCATTACGATTTTATAAATGTGCACAGTACATGAAATGTTTTATATTATGAATTACTGATTCATTTCGAACCGACACATTCCAGCAATACAACAAAATCATTAGTATGATTCTGGAATGAGATAGATTGAAAAAAAATGAAAAAACAAAAATGTCAACAAGGTGAGACGGTATATCTTCTTTTACTATTCCTAATGCTGCTACTATTGTTACCAATACTACTACTACTCGTGCTAACATATAATAATAATAGTAATAATAATAATATGATACGAGAACAAGAGAAAGAATCAATAAACATCAATTGTCCAGTAATATATTTCACATAACAAAGTAATAAATATAATAAAATATATTTTTTCCCCATACCTGTTTGTGAAATTGAAATTTTATTTCTAACTATATTTCTGAGCCGACAAAATTCTGTTATATATACTGTGTGTTTTGCATTAGCATGCCTTTATTATTATAGTAGATATATGAAAGTGTAACGAAATGGCGGCATTACAAATGGGATGCGAGAACACTCGAGATGTAAATGTTAATTTAGTGATTGAGGATAAATAATAAATGAATAAACGATTGTTCAGCTATATTGAATAGAATTTTGGGTTGAATAAAAATAATAAATATATATATAGCATAGTGTTGAAAATTGGTGAGGTGAAGGTTTGAAATAATACTGGCGTGTGTATCGGTGTATATAGTTTGTTGGCGTGCGTCGGCGGGAGTCGGCGGCAAGAGAAGGCTATTATAGATAATATTAGATACATATGTGGTGGGGTTTACAACGAATGCGACTGAACGAGGGAACAGGAGGAATAAGTGAAGCCGGGGAAACAAGCCAATGAGAGTGGCTGTTAGCATTGGTCGCTGAGCGTGGCGATTGTTATTTTGTGGGGCTTAAGCCAGTGAACCAATTAGATGAGAGGAACGGATGGTGGATATTGGTGGATATGGTGAATCAGTCGCACGTTTAGTATATATGTATATGCGTCCTGGCGAGAAATATAGTAGCAGCCATCTTATATTTTGTGTTGAAGAAAAACATTATTTGATGAAATGTTTGGGCGAATAGTGTGAAATTGTTAGGGAATAGATGTGCGCTCAATGAAGCGTAACTTTTTTATCGCTAAACTGGACCACTACATTAGCAAAGGTTAGTATGGTTGAAGGGGGTTTAGTGGTGATAGCAAGCATCGGAGCCTATCACAGCGCGCGCTGTGGCATCAGAATCCGGTTTTAGCGTCAAAATGTTCCATCGTTTGTTTTAGCCTATGTATAAATAGTTTGGTGAGCCCAGCAATCATCCAAGAGCTATCAAGGCAATTCTTTTGGGATTTAAGTATTGTGGCATTATAATATGCCCGCGGAAAAGTTATGCAATCAGCTGATCGCGTAGCTACTCTTTTGTCACTTGTCAAAAATGAATGTCAAAGTAATAGATCCGGCACTTGGTCAATGTCGCAGATGATCTCTGTGATCACATTGTACTTTTGTGGTATTACTCATACTCTCAACAATATTGATGGTTATGTCGCTGAAAGCTTTAGGTCATAATTAAGTGAATGTGATTGTATTGAATTGAATTATTAAACTTGTATCATGCAGGTGGATTGGTACGCAGGATATGAGCAGTTTGTCAAGCGCAATCTGACTCTGCTCCCGAATCAACACTTTGTGCAGCATCATCCTGCCGAGCCGGCCCACATCCAGGCGGATATCATGACATCGATGTTCGAACAACAAATAAAAAGTGAGCCAATGGGATTTTATTCTGTGGCATCTAGTAGATCTGATGGATCAAACTCAATGGTTAATTTGTCGGATGATCGTGAAGATTTATCGCAGCAAGAAAGCCGTCTACAGTCAGCGCAACAGGCAATGCAGCAGGGTGGACACCAGCAGCAGAATCAACAGCAAGGAAGTCAAAATCAGCAAGGGGCACCAACACGCCAATCAACCGGTCAGCAGACAGTGAAGGAGGGCACCAGGGCTAAACCACAACCGTGCAAGGTTTGCGGAAAGGTTTTATCATCAGCGTCATCATATTACGTCCACATGAAGCTCCATTCAGGAAATAAACCGTATCACTGCACAGTGTGCGAGGCGAGTTTCTGTCGAAAACCCTATCTTGAGGTTCACATGAGAACCCACACTGGCGAGAGACCCTTCCAATGTGAATTGTGTCTGAAAAGATTTACCCAAAAAAGTAGCTTGAACACACATAAACGTGTTCATACTGGCGAACGGCCTTACGCATGTGACATATGCCAGAAGCGTTTTGCCGTTAAGAGCTACGTTACCGCACATCGTTGGAGTCACGTGGCCGAAAAGCCGCTTGTGTGCGACCGATGTTCATTGACATTTACATCTAAAAGTCAATTTGCCATTCATATTCGCACCCACACCGCAAATACAACATATGAATGCAACATATGTGGACGTACATTTGTACGTGACAGCTACTTGATCAGACATCAAAATCGAGTGCATCGTGATATGAGCCAAAGTAGCTCCAATCACAACCCATCAACGCCACAAAGCAGTGGTGGCGCCACGTCCGCCGGTGGCTTCGAGAGTCCAGTGTGCGATCTACGTTACAATGATGGGCCATCATCGTTGGATGGATTGGGTGGTGGTAAAGGCGGTATTGCCGCTGAAATTGCAAGTTTAGCAAAACAGAATAACCTCCAACTGCCTGTACCGCTACTCCATCCGCAAACAACCAACTAGTGTTTAGACGGCAGCGCGTCTGAGTCTCTGCCGTTAACGCCGTTACATCAGTCACCGCAACAAATAGTATGCTCAACGGCGGCGTGCTCACCATATACACAAAATTCACACAATAATTCACACAATTCACCAGTGAATAATAACAACAGCAACAACAATAACAACAACAATAATAACAATCATCTTGAGCAAACAACACCGCATAGTGTCTACCAAACGTCTATCTCATCTGGCTCATTGGACAGTCGAGATTCCCATCTGTATCCACATCATCGGTCACCAACAGCACCAGCAGATGCCCACCATCATCATCATCATCATCATCATCATCATTCGCAACATCACGGACAACATCGTAGTAGTATCCCTCCACCGGGAATTCATCCAGCACTCTATCTCTATGCCCAGTACTCAAATACTACCAATCCTCCTATCTCTTATCCCGAGTATATTCACCGCCACAACTGAAACAACAAACATATAAATAAACAAACATTCAAATGAACAAGTTCACCAACACTTATACATATATACATATATACATACATACATACATACATACATCCATACATGCATACATACACATACCCATACACATACTCTCACGCACATAGTTTATGCTAACATTAATGGCCAATTCTTCTGCACACATACGTCACACACCAACCTATCGAGTTTCATCTAGATTAACTAATTAATTCTTTTTGTTTTTTATTATTGTAATCTCAAATTTAAAATGTCATTTTGTTATACAAAACAGAACAAAAAATAATAACAGTAAATAACAACAGAATAATAAGTAAAGGTTAAAAACAAAAAAAAACAAAACATTATTATATCACGTTATTAACAACGTGTTTGTAGAGTCGTGTGATAGGATGATTAGTTCGCAGGCGTTTAAATAATATGAGAATAAAAACAAGTTTTAATGCTAGCATAAACCGGTATTCCAAATCTCTACACGTTTCCAATCGTATCAGCACTTTTACATTTACTTTTTGTGTTTTTTTTTTCTTTTTTCTCTTCAAATATATTATACGTATGCGATTACCGCATTCTCACTCTCATGCGATCATTACACACATATTTATATTATATTTTTAAAGGAATTTAGTCACTTGAATCTGTGATATAGATAGTAATTATTATCAACAACGTTTTTAAATATTGGTTTACTATTTCGATATCAAACAAGCAAACAAAAAAAAATGAACAAAGAAAAATAATTAAGCAATGTCGTAGAGCGGTGTAGTTATTGGATTTGAAAGTAAATCAGACAACAATTATATCAAAACATAAACCCAATAAAAAGTATATGGCAGAATGATTACTACCTTGTTCCTCTTCACAGAGATCGGTAGACACATTCTTATTGCCAATTAATATTTAACAATTGCAGCAAACAAAAAACTGAAAACAAAAATTTAATGTTACGATTCTTATAATTGCAAAACAAAAATAACACATTCACATATTTCCACTTACGCGTAAACAAAATTTTCCATTACTTGCATTGTCATTTCGAAAAAAAAAAAAAAAAAAAAAAAAAACGATAGTCCTTTTTACATGAGAAGAAAAAAAAACAAAAAAGAAAATGGATAAACAAAACAAAATAATCGATCACACTATAATAATTCCTATTAATACTACTACTTCGCTCTTAGGACTAAAAATAGTATTTCATTATTGCTACTCTTACTATTTACGCGGCTACTAAATTTAGTGCAACCATTAAACTTCTACTAATAAAAACTTTAGGCTTACATGTAAGAAAAAAAAATCATAATAATGAAAACGAAAATCAGATTCACTAGAGTGACGAAATGTTGTACGAGGTTGTGTGCGAGATTAAGGGATATTTAGATAGACGTCATGGTTTCTCATGTGTTTGACAAAAAGTTTTTGCGAAACATTTGCTGTTTTTAAAACTTTTTCAAAACCATTTGTATCTCAATTATCTGTCAGTTTTTATGATACTCTTATTTTCATTTTTGAATTGTATGAAAATAGAATTATCTAATAAATTTTTTTTTCTAGATAGATATTTTACTGCAGCATTGCACCCTTTTTTTTTTGTTTTGTTTTCTGTAGTACTTATTTGTCGCATGTCACAATATACAGAATATATTATCCACTGCATTGTAAATATGGGGCAGAGAGAGAAAAAAAACGAAAAAAAAAAACGATGAAACAAAATTAATTGCGTCAATTTAACCACGGATGTTCGGGTTTCATGAATTATTATTAAGTTGTAATGTTATTGACAAACAATTGAATAATTGATCAGAATGTCCTTGTTTTTTTTTTCTTTTTTTTTATATATATATTCTGTAATAAGCGGGAAACCATGACAACCGCGGCTATATTTATGCAGTTATATATTGCAATCTATTGCTTATTTACATTGCGGTTGATTAATCGCTAATTATGTCGGAGTTATTAATTCATTGTAATGCGTTCTCTTGATTGACCTTGCTCTTTCTTTCTTACCTATTATTTTTCTCGTTTCATTCTTTATCAAGTGTGAAGAGAGTAAGTTTTGTTGCACATAGTGCGCTTTTCACACTTTTAGGTCAGTGTTTGAACAGTTGAATTTTTTTGCAATATATATACACATACATACACACGCGTGTGCATATGCCTGGGGCTTTCAATTCAATGAGACACCAAGTCATCGGGACTAAGACTGATTACTTTTGTAAACGGACTATTATTTGAACGTGTATAAAAGGAACAAAAAAAATAGAGAACAAAATAATAAGAAAAGGTAATCGAACAAACAAAAAATAAAAAATGAAAAGAGAACAAGACAAAAGTATGTGTTTATCACACGCAAAAAGTAATGAAAAAAATAATGATCTTTATTATATTGGCTAGTCATTATGCAGCTCTACGAGATAATGTACTACAAAGCTGTGATTAAAGCCTCCGTGCATATGCCCGCGTAATACATAAGTAGTTTCATAATTACAAGTTTGGTGATTATATAGATACTTTTTATTCTGATAAAACAATCAAACGAAATTGCTCGTCTCAGCTTTCACTATTCGTTTGCTTCGTCTTTAGAGATTGACACATTATCTCCACTTTCAATTTTTTTTCGGCTAGAAAAAAAATAATGTTTGTCAGAAATATGATTGTTTGTCTTTTTTAGAAACATATTAAAATCATTTTTTTTTGTGTAGTATATGTCGATGGAATGAATTAATAAATATGTAGTTATAGGTCCTCCTTTCTAAAGAACATATTGGACCAATTGAAAAAAAAAAAAAAAAATCTAAAAGACTTTGAAAAAGCTCTTGAAGATGGTGGATATTAATTATAGTTAGTCGCAGCTTTCAAGTTGACAAAGCATCATATACAACAACTTATATTTATTTTTAATTACACATATTGTATTGTATAGATAAAAGTTTCCGAAGTTTATTTATCTTTAAGTATGATTTTTCTCTCTTTCTATTTTTTTTCCTTTTTCATTTTAATTCGTTGCGTCACTGCATGCAAATTAAGTTTTATTTGATTTAATCCAAGTTATAATACTATTAAAACGTGAATGGTAGCCGACAATTTTCTATTTTGAGGACACTGTTTTCAGGTTCACAAGCCAAGCATGTGTAAATAATTAAATGTGAAAAAAAGTCTTATTGGAATAGACGTCGTAAATAATATACATACTGTGTAGAGTACTACTGTGTTGGCTTATTGCAAGAGACAAAGTGCAATGTTACAATTTGAAGGCACTAAAATATTTGTGTGCTGCAAATAAAATTGAAAATAGAACAAAGAGAGGGTGTGAGAGAGAGAGAGGAGAGAGAAAGAAAAAATGTTTGTCAAATAGCAGCGATAAAAAATGTAGTTATTTGATGTGGCATTTCTATTGAACGAATTTGGATAATTTGATTGATTCGCTGAAATAATTGTTTTTATTAATTTTTTTTTAATTATGAATTGATTTACATTATACATGTAAATGTCAATTCATAATAATTATTTATGTAACATATATATGCACTTGTTCTTATCCAAAAATTAAATACTTAAACAGTCAACCAGATTTGTAGACTTGAGCGTGTCTCATTGAATTGGGAAAAAAAAATTGTAGTTAATCCCCTATCCGATAATTTTTAATAGAAAAAGGAATGGAAACGAAAAAAAAAAGAAAACAAACAAAAACAAAAAATTATATGACAGTGTGAAAAGTAATTTTTGATAATAATAAACGCGACAATTGAGTTGTTTCACATTTAAAAATCATCAATATAAACCAAGAAAAATATACAGAATATAACAGTAAATTGTTTCAAAATGGGAAAACAATATATAATAAACATTGCAAAATTGTGAAATTCAAATACTTTGTATGAAAAATTGTGGGACTATCGAACGAGGTATAGTATTTCAGTGCGATTCGAAAAAATATAATAAACAAATTATCTAAAAACACACACAATGTCTACGTCGCTCGACATTGCGCCTGTACCATTTTGCTTTGTTAGCAGAGTACGATGCCATTTATTTTTGTAATACGTTTACGTAGGGATAGTTCTTATTTTTATATAGAGGTTTACCGTGCTACCGTAATAAGTCTTAGAGGCCTGCGTAGGGTAGCGACTAATTTAGAATACCACGAATATTAAGCGCCTGCGAGGGAACTACATATGTGGAAACAAAAAAAAAAAAAAGAAACAAAAATTACTCGCTTTCGCAACGTTGAAAATCATATTATTACTAATCACCAAAATAACCTGATTAAATTATATTCAAGATCATTTTTTAAATTTATTTTTAAAAATGTTCTTTGACATTCATCTAGTCTATTTTAAAATTCAAGTCACGAATAATTTTTAAGAACAAAGAACAAAATAAAAAATGAAGAGAAAAAAAATTAATAAAATAAGTGATTTGTCCAATAAGTGAATAAGACAATAGTGACAAAGAAAGAAAATGAAGATTTTTTAAATTAAAGAATAAATAAAACAATGCGGAAGCGAGTATTGTAAATGCGTTGATGTTAACAGATAGATTGTAAACGAGTTAGGGGTGCCATTAATAAAGAATAATGAGTCGTATGTGCTTAAGTGGAGGGAGCATAAACGATTCATTATATCAAATTGCGAGAATATACATATACGTTAATGAAAAAAATTAAAAAAAAAACAATAGATACGATAGCGAGAAAAAAAACGTATCGTAGAAAAATGACGGATGGTGCTCGTGCTTGAATCGAGTATCACGTTATATATATATATATATATAAATATATATATGTATATATATTAATATAGATAACCAACTTGTAAACACTAATAAGAAAGAAAGAAAAACATGAAATAAACCAACATACATATTCACATACACCACAACCACCCACACCCATACAAACACAAGTATAGAAATAAATATTATAAATAAACAAAAAAAAAATGGCATGCAAAAATGTGTCTGCCACCGGTAAAGAAAAAAAATTAAGTAAATGATAATTATAATTCATTAAAAGAAAAAAAAAAATAAACTTGACAATGAAACAATTGTAGGTAAAAGAAGAGAAAGAAAAAACAATTAGTAGACCACGCGACGTATGAATGTACCTTTATTCAATAAAGATGCGTGCAAATACACTTTTGTAATAGAAAACAAAAAATAATAATACTATTAATAATAATAATAATAATAATAATAATAATAATAAATAATTAATAATAACAATAATGATAAATAATAATAAAAAATAAAATCCACGCTTGACATATAGTTATCTCACCGACATATCCTGTCTACACATCCGTTTACGTACATACTGCGTACATATAGGAAGTATACATGTTTTGACATAGGAATATTTTATGTGTAAAACTATATACGTATTAAACAAAGGGAAAAGAAAAAAGTAAAACAAAACATACACACACACACACACACATACAATATACAAAATAATTAAATCGAGATTCGTACTATATAAATAACGATGGTGGTACAACTATAAGGCAAGTATGTACTGTACATAGCTGTCATTTACTTCCCTATGTCCATCATAATACAATTATACATAAACCCATTGTATTGCAAGACATTAATCACTGTTGTAATAATTATGAATTATTATAATTAACATTGCTACGAAAAAAAAAACAAAAAAAGAAAAGAAAAGTGAAAAATAATACAATGATGCTATACGTATTTACTTTTAACTAGTGTAAGCCTTAGGATTAGTGCAATGTAGAACCCACATCATTTTCAACACTGTTATGAAACAAATACAACATGAAAGAATAGGGGAAACAAAAAAAGAGACAAAACAAAAAGTACGAAATGGAAGTTAAAGGAAAAAAAATACACTTTTATCATTAAAAATTGGATTCTACCTCAATTCTGTACGATAAACAAACAATATATAAATATTCCCGCGTTTCAATAAGATGCTGTGCAGTTGAAATTTGTTTTCAATTGAATTACGTATACGAGATATATAAACATACATACATACACACACACACAAACAAACAAACAATTATACATGTTCTTCAAGGCATTAGTGGTTCGTAATGTTTGCGGCGACCTCAAATTTTTTAGTATGACCACATCGGTCATTGCGATTAAATTTAAAGTCAATGTTACTATAACGTGACGGTCGTTATCAATGATGTCTTCTTGTTGTGCTTATGGATCCAACAATAAAGTGGCAATGGTATCGTCTTCGTAAAAAAAAAAAAAAAAAAAGCGGCATATTCATCTTTTATATTCTTTAATCGAGGTTGTGCAATCTTCATCTTTGTTAATATTATTCCCAAAGACTCGTCTCTTTATTGTTGTATTGAATCTTTATATTATGGATTCAAAGTAATTATATATAAGAATTAAGTAAAGAAAAAAAGAACAATGATTTTAGATATGGAAATAAACGAAATATACAATTATAAAGAGTTCAAACAAGTTCGATAAATATTTGCAATATACTATGTTATGATTTTAGATTAATCTGTGACCTATGTCTCGTAAAATTGAATTGAGGTCGTTGTAAGACTTGGACTCTATTGTGTGAAAAATCACATGATAGAATATTATTTATATTTTGCTTTTTTTCTTTTTTCATGTTTTCCAACAGTAGTATTTTGTTTTCTAATTCAAGATCACAATAAACTCTATTAACTTTCGTTGCAAATATAATTCATAGTAAAATAATTGGCCATATAAAGTGGACAATGTGTGGTGGTAATAATTGTTTTGAAAAACATGATCAAATTTAATATGACATTGTATATTGTGATCAATTAACAAACTACAATGTAGTTTGTTCATTACAGTTATGAATAAACCAACAAAATGGAGTGAAAAAAAAAAAGAAAAAGAAAACAAAAAAGGGAGAAAAAGGAAAAACACTCGTGTATTAAAGTAGATATCCATATAAAAACAAATAATGAAATACAATTTATAATGCGAATGGTTTATTTCTGTTAGAAAATTTTGATGAATGTCAAAATTATTCCATTTCAACGTCAACAATAGCGTCCTCTACGATAATTTGTTCAGTACAAATTGGCGCTTGTATTATTGGCAATGGATCCGGTGATCTGCTATAAATATTACTCGCTGAATGTTCTTTCAAATACTCACCACCTTTTTCCTCATAATCATTGCGGCTAATCAAATATTCAGGAAAATTTCCACTCAATCCAAAGTCACGTGCGCCATACCACGCGTCTAATCCCGCATTTTTTGCAATGCTAATTCGAAAATCCGTAGCAAATGGACGAATTTCGCGCAATTCACGATTTAAACGTTCCAACAATCTCGGAAATTTAGCTGCGCTACCAGTTAAAAATATATTACTGACCAATCTCATTTGTAGTTCATGTGAATAACGTTTCAATATAAATTCAATTGTTTCGGCTATTCCAGCTTCAACTAAACCAATCATTGATGGTTGAAAAAGTAATTCGGGTGCACGTAGCAGTTCTAACCCTACGTGCAACTGATGAGTTTCACCTGGAATCAGTGGTACACTTGATCCTGCACCATCAAAATCAGGATCATGGTGTCGTAAAACATCCTCCAACTCAAGTAAACGTTCTTGTTCCAATTCCGAATCAGAATCACCACCTTCCTGCAATTAATAATCAATTAATATTACATAAAATTATTATTTATTCATATATTTATTTACTTGGAAGGAAATTTTAATTTGTTACTTTATTAATGACTTTGTATACATCCCAGTCCTCATCTCTCATACCAAAATCGTCGTCACGTTTTTCTTTTCTTGCTAATTGACTTATTATACGCATTCTTTCTTGAGCCGCAGCAGTTCTACGTTTAGCCATATCTTGTCGTCTCTGTCGTTTAGCCAATCTCTTATCAAGTATTTCCTGTCTCTTCTTCTTCACACCAGCAATCCACTCGTCAAAATCCGGTTGATCTTTTGGTTGCATGCTCAATTTTATTTTCGGCTTTTGCTCTTCAATAATGATATTTTCCTCTTGTGAATTAGCTGCAACTATTTTTTGTCGTGTACGTTCAACTTTTGCTTGTAATGTATTTATCATTTTTATTAATTCGCCTTCATTTGCTATATTATAAGATTTTAATGCCTCGTCAAATTCATCGGGTTCACCTTCCTCAAGTAAATCTTGAACAGCCAAAAATTGATTTAATTGCTCCTCATCTTCAGCCAACTATAATCAATTTGTTTGAAACAATTGATTGATTAGTAAATATTTACAACTAATACACAATGTGATATAAACATATTTACTCTTTCTTCTCGTTTTCGTGCGTTTATTTCCATCAGTCGTCGCGCCAATTCTCTCTTTCGTTCTTTCTGCTGTTCAACCGTCAAACCTGGAGTTATTACAGGTGCCACATAGGGCAATTGTACTCGTAAAACATTGGCATCATAGTGATCAGCATCTGCCCATTTTTGTATTTCATCTTGATAGCTGACGGCAATTATTGAATGATCGTGTATCAATTCCTAAAAAAAGAAAATTATTGCACAAAAGTCAATTAAATTGCTATTAATTACAAAATTGATTTTGCTATTGATAATGCGATATTTTACTTCAGCTCTACTTGGAGTGATGGCATTTACATGAACTGGATACTTTAATTGGAGCAATCTGTGCATATATGATGTTATGTGATATCCACCAACGTTTATGCGTCGTGAATTTACGCAATCAGGTTTGCCATCGAAAATTGGTATTATATGTGTTGTGTGATAGCCAATATTTATTATCAAGCCATCGGATGGACAATTATTGTGCTGGTAACTAAAAAGACAATCAATTCCATATGCAATTGATGGTATGTTGTAACATTCGAATAGTAATTCCGCCATTACTGCAAAAAAGAACAATTATAAATAATGAACAACAATAAAAGAGATTAATTCAATTTGTTCTATAAGTAGGATTACTTTTGTTCAAGTGATAATTTGATTAATTCTTACAATTTCGTGAATAGTTTGGATTCAAATAGGCTTCTGTTAATATAATTGGATGATTAACTGAACCTTCGGTGTCAATACCCATATGTGCAAAGGTATAATCAAATATTTGTTCTTGTGCTTCGAAATGTGTGACTACATTTCGATCGAATTGTGTTTTCAATTGAAATCTTACTGCTTCAATGTTTGTTATATCGTTGCCAACTTGTAGTTCACCGTCTTTTTTTCCGCGTTCTTTTCGAGGTTTAGCTATAAGATTCTTAAATATCATTCGAGGTTCTTTATCTATTGCCCATCCAACTCTGCAGTTGTACGATCCTTTAACAAAGCAAAACAATTTATCTGTTAATTCAATTAAAATTGGCAGTTATATTGATTCCATTAATAAATGTAAATATAAAAAGTACCATTGTCGATTACTAAAGGAATAGACTCATTTCTCACTTTAACTGGATACTCATGTACAATATCTGGCACTGATTTCACGTCTTTCAACTCAAGAATATCCATTTTATTCAAATCTGTTTAACCCAAATATATTTTCAATAAAAATGTCACAATTTTGCGTATTACATTTCAGCTTGCCTTCAAAATGTGAGGTTAAGATTATCAAATTCAATGATATAAAGCAATACAAAGCTTCCCGCCTTGGGAAAAATCGATCTCTGCGCCATTTTACTAGTGCGCAAGCGGCGTCCTTGTTGATTGCGCGCGCATTGTCTGTAGTACTGTAATCAAAACAATTTTTAAAATGTTGTTATAGTAAAATCAGTCAGGAAATATAGCTCGTTTATTTCCAGCCAAGTTTTCTCCGTGTCGTATATGAAATGGCTGTATGGTTATACCGTTATCGGTATATTTCAGCTCGCTCAAAAATTGTAAAAATAATTTTAAGTTAATTATTTTGCATAGGGACTTGAAGTGATTTCAGACTATTTTTTTTTTCGGGATTCCGGGATTACGAATATTTAACTCAATTGAGTGTACCTTTATTGATTATTTATTTAAAATTCGAACAATTAACATAATTAATTTATTTGTAACATTGCACGTGTTAAATCTAGTATGTGTATGTGTGTATGTGAGAGTTTACGCCATAGTGTGGACCATGGGATTCATATATTCGTGTCGGTTGATCGTTGGTAGCCAAGTGAGAACTAGTCTTTGTGGTTACTCGTGTGACCGAAGTAGTTGTTTGCGCCACTTGCGGGTTGATTGCGGTACCTATGACTGTTGGCGCCGCTCGTGGTCTCGTATAGAAAGTACACTGTGGTGTGGTGTGGTGTGTCGGTAACAATCACTGACGCCGAGTCCGCCATAAACTATTGGCCTTTGTAATTTAATTGAGTAAGACGGGGATGTAGATGAGGGCAATAATAACCGAACATACTCAAAGCATATTCTTTTGCCGTTTTGATCTTATATTCCCGCGCCAAAAGCAGGCAGTCATGAGAGTCACGTTTCTTGTATCCGACAACGTATCAGCTCTACCTAGATTTTCTCTCCCACTGTGACATCTCTACTCATGACATCTCTGCCACAAATTTTTCTATTCCAAATCGTCTCTACGTCATGACACATCTCTCCCATGAAAAATAATCACAACGATAAAGTAGAATTCGGTATAATGAAATGAGGATTTCACTCGTTGCTTGGTGTAGGTAATGGCGTACTCTATGGTACATGATATACTTACCAATGCTGATTTCAATCCGAGAACAGTTGCGATTCAGTGCAAGTAAAGACTGTCGTTGCGGTAAGTACCCACCCAATATTTATACATATACATACTTTTATTTATTGAGGGGTTACATGGGTTTAATCGGGGAAAAAACGGCTTATTTTCAACAATTTTTTTTCCATATAAAAAATAAAATATTTTCTCCAAACTTTTTATTGTCTTGAACATACACATTTGACAATTCATTTTTGAAATTTTCGTAGAAAAATATTTGAAACAGCGCTATTGCGACGTCATTGAAGTGAAAAAAAAATATGTGTTTTAGTTAAGACCATAAACTAGAACTTGTATGAAGGAAAAAAAAAAGTGAAAATTGGATTTTTGGTAAATCTTTTTACAAAAAAATGCAAATTTCGGTGTAATTTGGTCTACATTTGGGTCTTGATGGGACGTCCCATGAGAGACCCAAGTAGTGAACACGAGACCGAGAAAAAGGTTCATCATAAAATTTTATGACCCGTATGGGCCTCTCATCCATCTCTCAATCAGTGGCTCTTGAATTCGAACTAGAACTCAAGGGCTCACTGATGTGATTGGTAAGTTGGCAAAAGAAATGGAACTCAATACTGGCATGCAAAAAAAATTGTAATTCCCACCACCACCAGCTGAGCACGTCGCGACCCGTTGGGTGCCATTTTATGGCCCGGATGGTGTTCAATTATAAAAATCAACGACTACCGTCTTTGATTTTTATAATTGAAGACCACCAGTGACCTTGTCGGCTGCCCGACTGTATTCGCACGGTATTGAGTCGCTATAATTATTTATATCCGTCAGGGTCATCGCAATCCGCACAACCAGTATCCTGGTAGTGCGGGTTTAATGCCATCAATATGGCTGGCCAGCGTTTGGCTGTATACTGTTCTATGACTGGCTCACATATTAATTACCGGTCGGTAACACTACTGCTTTGGGTACTTTCAGGAGCCGTCTTGAAACACGGATCCAAGAGTCTAACATGTGTACGAGTTATTGGGATTTATTTTTTAACTTAAGTCTAAAGGCGCAATGAAAGTAAAGGTTGTCCTTGTGTCGACTGAGGAATGATGGGTTGCGTTACGATGACAGCTCCGTACTTCCCTCTTAAGTTTCATTCAGAATAGCTGGCACTCGTTTATTCTATTATGACGAGTCTCGTCCGGTAGAACGAATGATTTGCCGCCTTGGGGTTCAAACGACCTCAACCTATTCTCAAACTTTTAATAAATGAGATCTTTGGCTTGCCTGAATTTATGAAGCAATGAGACTTCAGAACGCCAAGTGGGCCAATTTTGGAAAGCACAACTGGCGCTGTGGGATGAACCAAACGCAGAGTTAAGGCGGCCAAGTCGACGCTTATGAGATTTCATAAAAGGCGTAGGTTGCTTAAGACAGCAGAACGGTGGCTATCAGAATCAGAATCCGCTAAGGAGTGTGTAACTACTCACCTGCCGAAGCAACTAGCCCTGAACATGAATGGCGTTGAAGCGTCGCGCCTGTAGTCTGCCGCTAGTAGAAATGGATATGTATGAATTTATTGTATACATTATAAAGTGTGACCAGTATGAGCATCGCAGCAGTGTGCGCAAAAGAGTCTAGGTGTGAGCCTGCCTGGAGCCGTCGTTGGTGCAGATCTTGGTGGTAGTTGGAAATACAGCAAGGTCCTGGTTTACTGAAGTGGAAAAGTGGTTCGTGCGAAAAGTTGTTACACACGAATCGGGCGATCTTAAGCCCTCAGAGAAATTTTATCTCGATGATGGTGTTCTTGATTATAACATTAAATATACATCTAGTAGGCGAAATTAAATTCGGTTCCTATTCCGGAACCCAGCAGCGGAATTGCATACAATTCAAGCCCTTGCAAGAGTGTTCATCGGGACAATCCAAAATGACCTGGAGACACTGACGGGGGACCCGAAAAAGGTTTTATTTTCTGTATAAGCGTTCGTGTTCCCTGGAAACTTTTAGCTAGGAGATAGGGTTTAGAGCGTAAAGAGCACCCCAGTTGCGGCGGTGTCCGGATTTCTCCTCGGACTTTTAAAATACAGACGAGGGCCACGCAGAGGTGTCCCGCTGATTCGTACCCATATCCGCAGCGAGTCCTCAAGGTGGAAAACCTCTAGTCGTTAGAATAATATAGGTGAGTGAAGTCGGCAAGTTGGATCGGGAACTCCAGGATAAGGATTGGGTTTGAGCAGTGGGACGTGTCGAGCTTAGTCGGGAAGTGGGTTTGTGTGACGTGTTGGACCTGGGGGAAATAAATGAATTTATTTTCCGAATCTGAGCTCGGACCCGTGCCGTGACCTCCAACGGATCTTATTTGCTATAAAACTTTTGTAATGTTCAATCGTATTGCAATTGCTTGCTTCGACCGTCATTTAGCGCTCAGTTCAGAAGCGGTATGGACTAGGGGAATCCGATTGTTCGATTAAAACAAAGCATTGTGAAGGCCCTCGCGGGTGTTGACACAATGTGATTTCTGATCACTGCTCTGAATGCCCACGTGGGGAAATTTCAACATCGCGGATAAACGGTGGAAGTAACTATGACTCTCATTTAACAAACTGATAACCGATCATTTCTATCTCAGATCAGTCGTAGTGTGGACCAACAAAAAGCTCATCATGATTGGTACAGCCCGGCTCAAAACCCCGAGCGCGTGAAAGCTCGTTGGTCACCCGAGGAGAGTGCGTTTCTTGCTCGTCATGAGGTACGTCTCCTTAAGGCTGGCATTGTTGTTCGTCGTCGTACCGCCTTACTCGCTTGGCTCTTACCAAATCGGAACGTGGAGAAATACGACTATTATTTTATACAAAATATTTACACTCACATAAACAAATTCAATTATTCGAAATAATGAAAACCATCTTCATCCACAGAGAATTGCGTCTCTTCATTCATGTAAGATTCAATAAAACGAAAATGAAGTTATTAAACAAATTAATGTAAATAATAAAAAAATCCAAAATTAACATACTAATTCAATCAATTATATTTACACACAAAAATATTTATTTCATAAGATACATTATCCTCCGTCTTCGATAAATTAGAGCGCACTCCGTTGATGACTACACACAATCACCACCAACTTCAAATAAATAAACATTTTTATTTACAATTATAATACTTAAAAAATCAATACAATCATTTCAGATAATTATAATATTTATTGAATAAATACCAATGTTCCCTACATCATTATTCCTTATAAATGGATATACATTTATCTATGGCATTCCACATTAATGAAAACACTATGATAGCATTTTTTATTTTTCTTTTCTCCAAAATAACCGACAATTCAAAAGTTCCAATTTTTCACATTGTTCTGCATAAATCAGTATGCATTCTATTTATGTACATGCTACCTTCTGAATACTATAAGAGGTCATCGAAATTGGAATGATAAAAGGCGAAAGCAATACAAGCGTGGCAAGGCATGATAGACACTGGAAGAAAGTAGTTTAATCGCGAGAAGAGAACTGGAATTGAAAGTTTAAGGTGAAGGTAATATTAACTTGCGAATTGTAGAACTGAATCCAAGAGGAGAGAGAAATGAAGACGCAACAAAGAATAAGAGAAAACGGTTGACGTAAAAAAGATCTGGTCGATGGTACACAGCTGAGATCATCTCTGATGATCAAAGAGCTGGTCCTTTCAATACTGCTTCGGCTGCTAGTGATAACCAACTTGGATAACAAAGATAACTTGGTAGTGGCTATTCTTGAGTCAAAAAAATTGCCAACTACACGTGGTGTTCCCAAGCGGTCACCCATCCAAGTACTAACCACGCTCAGTGCTGTTTAGCTGCAGTGATCGGACGAGAACTGGCGTTTTTTTTTTTTTTATTTACGTTTATTCATTAGCCAAAAGTGATTTTCTTAATTACAAGATTTATACATGCTTAAATAAACAAATAGCTTATATGTCTAGTTTTCATCAATGATTACATAAAGGCCACATGCGGCTCGCAATGTTTTGATACTTACAGCTATATTAATTTGCTATTTCCTATTTTTTTATAGATACTGTTTTGTTTCATTGTATTCTCTTACATGAGTTCTAAGAGATAATTTGTCTTATATTAATTATGCATGAAGAAAGGGTTATAAACTTCATGCCTTATTTGTCGTTATGATTTTTTATATATATATATTTTTTTTTTTTTGGATTTAATTTTAATTTTAATTTTATTTACAGTATTTACACTATATACACATTAGTAATTGTTTATTACTTATTTATTTCTATTGGAGCCACCAATATTTATCTTTATTTGCCCTATGTTTGTCTTTTTTGTCTATGTCTGGCAGAGACATGTTATATACCCAGTGTGGATTCTGGTCATTCGTGTTTAGATTTCCCTCGTATGCGATGACTTTATGCCTATTTTTTCTTGGAATATGATAGATTATAGGAACATTGTTTTCGTCTTGTAAATAATTGTGTCTGTCGAGATATAAGAATGTTTCCGGAGGGATGTTACCTGTCTGCATTGTCTTTTTCATGTAAGTTTCGTCTGTTGTGATCAATTGGTCGATTATTGTGTTCGTGTTGATTTTACTTAGTGATGCCCAATGATTTCTTATAATTTTTAGGATAAATGTGTCAATTCTTGGGATTTTAGCTATGTTGTAAATTGTCGTGTTGCTTATGTATTTTCTGTAGTTGGATTTTTTATCTCTGTATGTACCTAAACATGCTCTGAGGCATTTTCTTTCAAAACACCTCAACTTCTCCATCATTGTAGCATTCTGGTTGAACCATATTGAGCATCCGTATGTTATTATTGGTCTTATTAATTGAATATAGCAGATTATTTTCGTTCTTTTATTTAGGTGTTTGTTGTGAAAAAGTCGTCTTAGACTTTGAAAAGCTCGTCGTGCTTTGTTGATCTGTGTCGTCAAGTGGTCTGTGAATTTTAGTTGTGAGTCTATGTACAGTCCTAAGTATTTTACTGTATTTTTGTGAGGGATGTCGTTTTGTTGTGATTTTATTTTGAATTTTTTATAGTTCTTTTTTATTTCGTTGGATGCTTCTGATAATTTTGGTCTAAAGAGTATAGTCTCGCATTTACTGTCGTTTATACTTAATTTCCAAGAGTCACTGTAATAGCTTATTAGGTCAAAAGAATGCTGCAATGACTGCTGAATGTTTTGAATTTTTTTGCCTTGAACATATAGAAGTAAGTCGTCTGCAAATGCTATTGCCTTCACTTTTGTGTCGTTGATTTGGAGTGTCTGTGTTTCTCTATTAATGTCGCCTAGTTGAAGTGCATTACTGTTGTATATATTAAATAAGTTTGGTGAAGTTACTGTTCCTTGTTGTAGTCCGTTTGTAAGATAGAATTCTTTTTCTGTTTTTTCTACTCCGTCTGTTACTACAAAATTCCTACCGTCTATCATATTCCAAATTATTTTTATTAAGTTAATTGGGAAATCGAGTTTCATAAGCTTATAGATTAGTCCTTCGATCCACACTGTGTCAAAGGCTTTTTCGTAGTAAATTAGGCATGCTCCTATATATTCTTTATTGTTTAGTGCTCTATTTATGTCCGACGTGAATTTTGTTATCGCATTTATCGTTGATAACTTCTCTTTAAATCCAAACTGCAGGTCTGGTATTATTTTTTTTTCTTCACATACTCTATTTATGTTTTTGTTTATTATGATTTCGAATACCTTACCAATGTTTGGTAGTAGACTTATCGGTCTATAGCTACTGGGGTCTTTTGCATTTTTATTAGGTTTCAGTAATGCAATGACATTTGCCTTTTTCCATTTGCTTGGGAAGTAGTTGAGGTTTAGTGCATTATTGAAGAGGATACAATAATTTTTTATAATTTTTGATGGAAGATTTTTTAGTACTATGTTTGGGATTTTGTCATTCCCTGAGGAT
>CAJUYH010000323.1:0-72165 GCA_910591685.1 Galerucella tenella | reverse complement strand
ATCTTAAAGCTGACACTTCCCTCTTCAAAACGCCGTATTACTTTTATTTATATCTACATTATAACTGTACAATAGTTTATGATGTACTCCGCCGCGCTTCAGAAAATAGAGTCGCGCGGATGCGGAACACATACTTAGTTTACCGAATTTTTTTCGGACAAACCATTGCTCGGACGAAAGAAACGCAGGAAACCTTTTTCGCTGCAAAACACTCCCCCTACACGGTGGTATTTTTTATTTTTCTGTACCTTCCTCCCAGCGCGAAATATTGAGAAAATTTCGAAAAAAAAGTTTTTTGATTTTTTTTCCAATTTGGGAAATCGATAGACTGGTAATCTATTTTTTATATTAATCTACATACTTAAAGGTTCTTATGAGAAAAAAATCAGCTGTATTGCTAATTACTTGTAGTTGTTACCTCTATCGTCTGGCCTAAAATGCGTTTCGAAAATCTATTTAATTTAAGCAGGACAAAGTAGGACCGAATGCTGGAAAAATGATGTAATGCGTTTGCCACTGAAATAACGCGTATTAAATTGCATTGAAATAGAGAATACTTTTTCTCCCTACCCCTCTAGAAAGTACACACTTTCCTCCCTCATATCAGGAAGGAAATCGTACTTCCAATTAAAGCGATTTTTAATATGCAATTACGCCACCTAGCGAACCTAGAGAACAAGCCAACATAGTCTCATTAATCTTTTTTTGGCATTAGGAGTGTATCCATACAGCCAAGAACACTGTTTTTAGATATTAAAATGCGAACTCATTAATCTTATCACCACAAAAAAGACAGGTATGAAAAACAATAGATAGAATCTAAACAATGGGCAGAAGATAAATAAATAATAATAAAAAAAAGTTTAATATGTAAGAGTAGGTTAGGAATGAGAATTGTATGTATCACACGGGAGTAAAGTACCTCTTCCTTCCTTGGATTAACTACATCTCGCGGAAGGAATAGCGACACTTTTCTCCTTAGTAATACAACAGCTATTTTTTATATGTAAGTACATATTTTTATCATTTTTTTTTCAGGAAATGGTCCACGCCAAGGATCCTCCTTCTTATTATTTGAATAAATTACGCACTTACCTCGATCCTAAGGCATCTCGAAGTCATAGGGTAAGTTCTATTTTAGCATTTGTTTACTATAACATCATTTTACACTCGTGATGGCGTTGAACTTTTCCATCATGAAAAACAGAATAAGGTAAATATAATTTATCTACGAGCGGGCGGAAAATTGAATTTTCCACACATTTTAGTGTGGAAAATTAATTTTTCTGCGACCGTGCGTTTTAACCCACTTTCCCGCACGCATTTTAGTTTTGAAAGTGTCACTTTCCCGCACTAGTGCGGGAAAGTAAAATTATGCAAATTTTGACCTTATTAGATAGTTTTTTACTTCGGAAGTTATAACTATTGTTACAACAGGTAAATAAATATTCACGAAATAGTCCATCAGATAAAATCTACATCTGTTCTAGCTTTTTGTTGCATTTTTAATTTTTTGAAAATATGAAACAATGAAGATATTTTTATATAACCCTTTACATTCTTTGAAGTAGTGTCACAAAACAACTATCAAACCACCCGGATTTGATATAAGAAAAATATATCAAATAAAATTCTTTCATCTACAAATGACTTAAAACCGTTGCCGTCACCTTCATCGTCATCTTCATCGTCATCTTTATGTGACCTGCAACCGATGACATCCTCGTCGACGTCATCTAATTACCAGTTAACACCAAATAACTCCACTGGACCGGCAGTTTTATGTAATTTACAGAATGCAACAAATTGTGTTTCTAATATTAATACTCGTATTAATATTAATAATAATCAATAGTTTATGGTTAAAGTTTTGTATATGTATGTTGAAATAAAATAACTTTTGAGAAATGGGTTGGTATACCTTCCGTATATACGGTCGTAGAAAAAATAATGTTCCTAACTCATGCGTAAAGTGTCTTTCCCGCCCTTGACCGCTTGCCCGAACTCCGCTCCGCGTCGTTCGGGACAACTGCAGTCGCGTGCGGGAAAGTATCACTTTCCGCACTTGTTAGGAAAATAACTATTTCCCGCACCGTGTGGAAATAATTTTCCGCACCGTGTGGAATTAATTTTCCGCACCGTATGGAAATAATTTTCCACCTCAATATATCAAATTAATAATGAGCCGGTATATTATGGTGGTTGCGAAATGCTTTAGTTACCATGTGTAACTAACCAGCTATTTACTTTCATTTTTCAGAAAACTGTCAGTGCATTTCTAAAATATTTTGCTCGTGAATAAGTGAGTCCTCATTAAAAATGAATATTTGTCTCGAGGGAATCGATGAAAATACAAGCGAGGGAGTTTCTGATGAGATTCTTCTGGCAGCAGAAAATGTGAAAACTTTTGATTAGTTCTGTTGACTTTCCTCACGCTCGTAGAAAAACTATTGCACCTAACACTTGCGGAAAATGTTTTTCCGCACTCGGATGCTTCACCGAACTCCGCTACGCGTCGTTCGGTGAACGGCAGACTCGTGCAGAAAAATTCATTTTCCGCACTTCTTAGGTAAATAGCTATTGAAATTATTTTCCAATTGTATTTACATTCTGTACATATTAATTTAATTTATATACCATCATCCCGTTTGACAAAGACGGTACAAAAAAATCATAACACTGAACAGAATGCAACTGTTTGCTTATCTCGCTCAATATTCCAAGGTGTAAGAGATTCACGCCAACAGCAGCACTAAAAACATTCCAACTACACCTCGTGATAATATAAGGATAGGGTTATTTAGGATGAAAAACAACCGGAACAACAAGACAGTCACATCAGGACATACATCCATTAAGAACATCGTTAGTGAAGCCATTTTAGATATGAAAACAGACGCTTTACCGATGTAGTACTTGGTGACGGGTGAATGACTAGGAAAAAAAGAAGTGCCGGAGTGTATAATGAAATGAGACAACAAGATGTATCTAACTTCTAGTTAGGAAAATCGTTCTCTGTATTGCTGGTGCAGATTTATGTTATCCTACAACGTGACAGAATGAACAAATACAGAACTGACAGTCATAAGATAAACGTATTAACTGACAGTCTGTATCGCCGGCACGCGGGACATGACAAGTACTTGCGAAGTACCTACTAGTTTGTACGCTTCTCACGTGTTTGCCTTTTGGAAGATATCAAGAATTTTAAGATACCTATTTTTGAACATAAAATAAGCAACTAAAAATCTTTAACAAGTACTTGTTTATTTACTTGCATTTCCCGAAATATTATTTCTTGGTTGTCAATTAAATTATTGGAAGTAATAAAGTGTGCTCGTGATTGTGTAAAATGTCTTCAGATGAAGAAATGCCCCAGCATGAAGAGTCCCAAAATGAAGATATACAATTAGCATTGGTTATAATGCTAGAAGATTTCAAGATACTGCTGCATAAAAAAAATGACACCTGCTATCAAGTCTGCAAAAGATACAGCCCTTAAAGAGTCAACCAATATTTATGCACTGTATATTTTTCTTCTGCGTATTCCATCCATTTTCAAACAAAAATAACCGTAGAATTCTCAAGAAGCTGCTATTATACCAACTTCGCTAACGTTTAGCAAATACTACAATTTCTTCTTGAAATCGAAGTATCTGCTGTAAGAAGTCGCTACTTCAAATTGCAGTAAATACTTCAGTCATTTTCACGAGAGTGCTACTTAATTAGTATAGTAACTTCCAGAAAAATTAAAAGTATCTACTTTGAAATGTAGTTTCATCTTAGTTTTGAAGTACCTACCTACTTTATAGAAAATGCTAATACTCCTAGTCCATGTACTTCGTTTTTATTCATACCACTCATTATTTCAGTCTCCCACTTAAGGGAAGTGGGCTGCTATAGATTTGCCGAAGCCTCTCCAGCAAACATTGGAAGGAAAGATATATCAAGCTAGTGGGCCAACCAGTGCAAAAATAACTTTTGACAAGCTGAAAAATTACCGTTTTTAGCCCGCTAGCTTGATATATCTTGGAAAAAATAAGGATATTTGGGTTCAGGGTATGGGAGTGGAGGGAACGGTACCTGAGAGGTGTGTACTGAACTTAGAACATAAAGTAGTAAGGAAGGAGCGTGTGCTACATCTCCCATAATAAATAAAAGAGACAAAGTCGGCCATTTTGGATAACCATTTTATGACTTATTGTTTGTTTGGTCGCTGTTAGTTGGTGTTTATGTTATATTTTGCCGATTATTACTAACTCAGATGTTTTAGTTTATAATAGGATTTTCTAAGGTTAAGTTGGTTTTTTAGTTACGGTATATAATACTCTCAGTGATATAAATATAGTTTTTAAGACAATGGTTGGTTGTATTGCTTGGGGACGTTCAAAGACTGCTAAAAACGACGCTTTGAAAATTACTTTCCATCGGTGAGTACATATTATCATAATAATTATAATCTACAGATGTGAATATTGGTCATTATCTTTAAAATTTCAAAAAATACACATAGTTGTTCCTAACCTAAATTTTCACTTGACATGACATGGGTGTATCATTTTGATGTTATTGGAAATAATAGTTATTTATGATATGAGTGTTAAAAGTGAGGTTTTATTTTGTGAGTGAAAACGTTTGTGAAATGAGCGGAGCGAATTGAACAATTTCACGAACAAAATAAAATCACTTTTAACACAAATACCATACAATGTTTTTTGTACAACTTCCCTATTTTGATAATGAAACGAGCGAATTTGCAATGACAATAAATTCAAAATGCATTTTAGTATTCAAATAATCAAAAGATTGTTGTGAATGGCAGACGTTGCCAACGTTATGATTACTAACAAATGAGAAAAGACGCTGTCATTTGAATTTCATTCCTGTCCAGTTTTCGTCTTGGGTTTTTAACTGCTTAATATGTTTGTCGAGAGTCCAATTATTAATAAAAGTGACGATTTGGTTGTTCCTCTGGATATTGAAGAGTCTGCAAGAAGAGCAAATCTGAATTTTTCTCATCTGATTTCATCATAAGAAAATGGAGTGCTAAAAATATTTTTAACACTAGTGTTAAAAGTATTTTTAACACGCTGCTATGTAAACAATCGTTTTTAACATTGTTTGCTATCATTAAAAGTGTCACTTTTAATGACAGTGGTACAAAAAAAATTAAATTTAGTGTAAATAAAAATTTAAATGTACCTATGATTGTTTTTTACTTCCATTTTACCAACTTTATTGTCTACAATGCCATTAATATAATGTTTTGATAAACTATTCACTCGTAAAAATTTTCAATTAAGTTATTGAAAATATCAACTCCATTTTATAGAAATAGTTTTATCCTAATTAAAATTGGGTACGGCGCCACTGATATTCTATTCTGCGGCGGCCATTTTGGATAACCATCCCGGTTAACTATCCTTGGCGTAATGATCCTTCCTTACTGCTTTATGTTCTAAGATACTGAACCAGCATTCGCCTATTGCTGCAAAAAAAATTATGAAAAAACACAAAGGCGGGTGGATCTGGGATTTGTACGCCGTTCCTTCCGAATGCAGACCGAGAGCGTTAGCATTTGCTCGGTAAGGCCCATGGTAGCAAACACATATCAACTATACTTAACAGATTCAGGTCGTCTACTGTCTCCGCATATTCAGTCAAATTCCTTGATACAACGTATATCAATATTATCAATTCAAAATACACTAAAATTGCAAGGAATAATTCAATATTCAGATTATGATTATTTATTTCATTTTTTTGTAATAAGATTCTTACTAAACTTTGATTATCACTTAGTTATATTCGTAGAAAATTGTATACTAATGTTATTTTAATCATATATACGATTTTTTTTAGAAAAGAAAAATGGTTGTGGATTCAACTTCGACGCAAGTTCTTAGAGATTTAGAAATATCGTTACGCACAAATCATATAGAGTAAGTATATTCAATGAACTCGATTCATTTCATCTATACCATATAGAAATAAATAATAAGAGAACTGTTCAGCGTGTAGAGTTCTGTGGTATAAAGTTACCACTAGCGCCTTGGCTACAAGTATGAACTATCACTTAATACTTATTTTACACTTTGGTATTCTTAAAATACTAAGAAACTACATTAATGTGCTAAATCATTCAGCTGCAAATATCGTATCGTATCGGTGTAAATAATATTATAGGGAATTATGGTTAATTAAAAAAACTATATAATCAAATATAATCAATTTAACATCTCTCATAAAATAAAATATCCAAATAAGCACACAAATACAATGTTATCCTAATTAACATTAATAGATAATATATTATAAGTATTATTACCTACATATTAGGTATTTCGGGTCATGAACTTTTGAGAAACTCTTGTCTGCAAAAAAACAATAGGTAATATGGAAAATAATATTTCCATTATTTCATGAAAACCTAACCTCAAACATATAAAATGAAAAATTTAGTTCTTCAACTTTACCCATTATACTTATTAAATGATAAATAAAGCTACAGGTTGCGCACAAACTTTGTTCCAGCTCCTTCCATATGTTTTAAAACCTCTCTAATTATTTCTCTATAATCTATACTAATATGAAGAAGAAAGATGAGAACATATTTATATCATTTATATTTGTGATGGATAAAATTAAAAACTAATTTATTGATTTTGAAAATTTACCTATAGAAAGCAACATTATTAGCAGGTAAAGGGGCCTATTCTGTAACTCTTCCTTTAAAATTTAGATTCCGTTAAAAATTTAACCGGCGCTAAAATCAAATCGGTATTCGCTAACCACATTTCCCTAAAAATTTTAAAGGATTCCTTTAAAATAGCCTGTTAAAACTATTAATTTAAAGGGATGTTAAAGTGTGCCTTCAAATAATAACGGCAACAAGAATGGCGTATGTAGATGTTTCTGGTGAAGCCTTGATTGAAGAATTAATTGAAAACCACAAGAAGCTACTAATTTATTTATAAGTATTTCTCTTTTCCAAGGAAGTGTCAAGAAAAATGTGAAAAAACTTTATTGTTTATCAGTCGTTCTTGGCGCCCGTGACATTTTTTATAACATTATAACTATAATACAGGGTATTTTCGAATGACACTTACAACGTTTGCATGTATAGATACCTCTCGTAAAATTGGACAAAGTGATTAGGGGTCTAGACTATTTACTTTTTGATATACTGGGTGCTGCAGTTATGAAAATGTAAATGTTTTAATTTGATAACTTTAAAATGGATGAATAAATTGATTCGACATTTGGCATGTGGTTTTTAAATGCAAAAGGGCATATTTTGAAGGAAGACATGTTTCAATTCTTGATCCAGTGGAGTACATTTGTAAGAATATATTATCTTTCCCCTCCCATTTTTTAAGCCACTGGCATTTGAAGCTATTTTTATTTTATTGTGTATTCCTCAATGGTTTCCACGTGAAGAACGCATAACCTTCACATATCAAAAAATTTGTAGTTTTCGAAATATTGTTTTTATGAAGTCTGTTAGATCACTTTCTACCAATGAAATTGAAAAAATATTTTTCATGTATTATTTTGCAATAATTACCAAACTACTAATGGTTAGTAGTTAGAATATGTAACAGGAACAAATTTGCATCTAAAACGTTGGGAGGAGATTGTTGAATATACTTTCCCAAACTTGAGATTTTATTCACAAAAGAATTGATGACAATAAAAAATAAGATAATTACAAAGTTGAATTATATCCCATTCAAACATAATTTTTCACTAAGTAGCCAACAAATTACAAGAGATGGGATATTATGCAAACGTTGTGTCATTTGAAAACACCCTGTATAACTTATAATAATTGCATGCAAGAAACCAAAAACATTTTATGTGGAGTTATTTGTGGATTACCATCAAATCCATATTATTATGTTTTTCTCCTATCTTCAATAATTCTCCCTTCTTTTTATTAAAGATTAGCTATTCAATGACAAAAGCGCTGTTGCCAGATACTCTACTCGAAAAATTAAAGGAACCCTTTAAAATATATAATTTTTAAGAGTCCTCTAAAATGTATAGGTACTTGCAGAATAGCATTTCAACAACAAATTTTTAAAGACCCGTCTGCGTCTATATTTTAACGATCTTATTAAAGGTCTGTTCCAACCGCAGACAGAAACTGTAAGAAACGATCAGAGAATAACTGGTCACGGCAAACAACGAGTTTACGTTCGCGTAATTCCTATCACTGATTGCGATGGTCGACTATTCTCTGATCGTTTCTGACAGTTTCTGATTGCGGTTTGAACAGACCTTAATAAACACGGAGTAACCTAAGACTAACTTTATTCTATGCTCAAACAATTAGTTTGACAGATACGCTATTAATAAACGCATATTAGACAAGGAATAGGCTACTCCGAGATTAGTCTGGGACTAACTTTGGCAGTAATTTTAATCTAGGAAATAGGTAGTTTAAGGTCGGAGTAACCTTTGACTAAATATAATTTTAATTTTGTTGAACTGTCAATTGTGGTATAAATATGTTGTTATATCCCAATTCGAAATTTAGTTTGTAGTTTTCATCAGTTCGTATTATTATTCAGTTTATTATTATTAATTATGTATATTTATTGAGTATTTGCTTTTGTTCAGTGAGTAGTAATTATTTTGCGATGGAAGGAAGATATTATTATTTGGATGCTTTGAGAATGATGGAAGTATTGGAAGAAGCAGAGAATATTCGTCCGATCAGAAAAATTTAATTTTATTAAATTCGGGCTAATCCCTTAGAAGCATTGTTAAAAGAAGAATTTAAAGCTGTAAAATTAAAAATAATAGATATTTACGTAATTAGTTATGAAAAGAGCGATATTGTTCAACAAGCGTAATATTTGCCAAAACGAGCGCTAGCGAGTTCTGCAAATTACGCGTGTTGAACAATGTCGCTCTCTTCATAACGTGTTTACGTACAACGTTTTATCTAATTCCGCGCTTTCATAATATTCAATAAAATCTTCAATTACAATGATAATATTGAAGAGGAATCAAATGGTGTTAGAAGAATTATTACTATGATGTATTCACCCAGAAAATTGACTTACTTTAAATAACTGTGTCCTGAATAATGTTTTCAATGTTTATAAATCTCAAAATACCATTGAATTAAAAGAATGGGTTAATTATACAGTTTAAATAATGAAATAATTGTCAGTTTTGACAGTACCTACCTAATTAATATAGTAGTTTACCTAACTAGTGCGGAAAGTGATACTTTTCCGCACGCTATTGCAGATGGCCGAACGACGCTTTAGCGGAGTTCGGCCAGCAATCGCGTGCGGAAAAGTCACTTTACGCACGTGTTAGGTACACTATTTTTTCTACTAGCATGCGGAAAGAACCCAAAAGTAATCATAAATCAACATTTCTCATTATATACATATCAACAAATTAATTATTATTATTTGACATTCATTTGATGAGGCTTATACCAGGGCCATCAAAAAATTATTGAAAAATAAGTTTTTTTTTATTAAAAGTTATAGCAGCATTATAATAAATTTATTAATTTTTCAGTCATTTGGTAAACTTGGATATACAAAAGTCAGTATATTCCTCAAATGTCAATAAATTTACTTTCCGCACTAGTGCGGAAAAGTGACTCTTTCCGCACGCTTTTTAGTGCGGAAAAGATTCACTTTCCGCACGTTAGTAGAAAAAATTATTCTTTGAAACTCATGTGGTATCTCTATGTTGAAACATAAACAGTTACGTAAAGTTTTTACATAACTACTTTTCATAACTGATATATGAAGGTTATGAAAAATGTGACGTTACCTAACGTCAAGGAGTGACGTAAAGTGTCACATTTGATAGCGGAATTAGATAAAGTATTTTTATTAGTTATTATGGGCAGTTAATCGATTTCTATTAACGGCTAAAGAAAATTTCTCTGCGTGCTCACCCATTCAGCCTCATCCCAATTCAAGGAACGAACCCGCTTTTTAACAGAACTCATACTAAGTATAATATATAACTATTAACAATAAAAAACGTAAAGGAAATTCGGAAATACTACTTTTAACACAAAATACAAACAGAGATAATTTTATTATGAGATAACTTGCGATTTTTGAAATGAATGAACAGAGCACTGACACAAGCCACAATAAAAAACAGAACAGATGTCACCATAACGTCACTTTATTGGGCAATTCCTACCGTAAAACTGTGAATCTTCCTTAAGTCATGTCCAAACCCAGTAATAAGGAAAGAGTAACTATTATCCCCTTAGGGCCGGTTTTACAGGAGATATTTATACTAGGTATAGTTATTCTGGGAATAAAGTTATACCAAAATTAGACCTAGTTTAAAACTAGTTGGATTTACGATGCTTTTTTACATCGGTATAGCAATTCTTACTCCAAGAGTTGCTATACCGGTGTAAAAAAGCATCGTGAAACCAACTAGTTTTAAACTAGGTATAAATTCTGGTATAACTTTATTCCCAGAATAACTATACCTAGTATAAATCTCTCTTGTAAAACCGGCCCTTAGTCGGAGTTTATTAATAGCAATTGTATCACTTCTTTAAACCTACGCTAGTCTCAGACGGTCTTATTAATAAACACGGAGTAACCTAAGACTAACTTTATTCTACGCTTAAACCATCAGTTTTACAGATACGCTATTAATAAACTCATATTAGACAAGGAATAGGCTACTCCGAGGTTAGTCTGGGACTAACTTTGGTAGTAATTTTAATCTAAGGAAATAGGTAGTTTAAGCTCGGAATAACCTTCGACTAAAAATAATTTTAGTTTTGTTGAACTGTCAATTGTGGTATTATAAATAAATATGATGTCATATCGTAATTCGAAATTCAGTTTGTCGTTTTTGTATTATTAGTTTATATTATTATTCAGTTTATTATTATTGATTATGTATATTACTAAGTATTTGTGTTGGTTCAGAGAGTAGTAATTATTTTGCGATGGAAGGAAGATATTATCAAAGTCTATATATTCCTATATAGACTTTGATATTATTATTCGAATGATTTAAGAATGATGGAAGGATTGGAAGAAGCAGAGAATAATATATTCGTCCGATCGGAAAAATTAAAATTTATAAAATTCGGGCTAATCCCTCAAAAACATTGTTAGGAGAGGAGTTTGAAGCTATCAAATCAAAAATAAAATATTTTCATCATTTTCTATTTAATTTTTCCTTTTCTTTTTGTTGCACAAATTTTTCATGTACTTGCGTTGCATAGTAATCTGGAGTTCCTCCTCAGCACGCCTTTTTTTGATTTCTTCAATTTGCATGTGAATTTCATGCAAAATTCGGAAATACTACTTTTAACACAAAATACAAACTGAGAGATGATAATAATGAGATAACTTGCTATTTTTGAAATGAATGAACAGAGCACTGACACATGTCACAATAAAAAACAGAACAGATGTCAGCATAACGTCACGTTATTGGTCAATTACTACCATAAAACTGTAAATCTTCCTTAAGTCATGTTCTAATCCAGTAATAAGGATAGAGTAACTATTACCTCCTTAGTCGGAGTTTATTAATAGCAATTGTATTACTTCTTTAAACCGACGCTAGTCTCAGAGTAACTAGTCTCTGACTAATCTAAGAGTAAGGGCGGAGTAAGAAATTTTTATTAATAAGACAGAGAGTAACTAGTCTCTGACTAATCTAAGAGTAAGGGCGGAGTAAGAAATTTTTATTAATAAGACAGAGAGTAACTAGTCTCTGACTAATCTAGGAGTAAGGGCGCAGTTAGAGATTTTTATTAATAAGACAGTAAAGGATTAGTAACAAAATAGACCCCAAACTGAATTACATTTAAAAAATCCTTATAAAAATTACTATAATTACTCAAATTTACCTATAAAAGTTATTATTTGGCGTGCGATGCAAAAAATGTATCAAGTCAAGAAAACATATTTGTATTCTGTGTAAAATTTAATTTTTTTAAAATCGCAGAGCGCTTTCGGCTATTAAGCCATCTTCAATGCTATACTCGTCAGGTATTTGTTACAAGAAACTTTTCGACAACACATTGACGTCACAAAGTAAAATATCTTGAGATAACATTAATTTAAAATAATCCCCTGATTGGGGTAAACTGTATTTAAATTTTGAACATTTTTAAAATTGTTTAAATTGTCTTCAACTAATACACGAACACGTGTTAGTATAACGGAAGTTAAAGTGTAAAGTAAATTGGGCCTAGTTTGTAAAAACCCGAACATCCCGCATCGTCTATAGAACGGAAACTTTGTAATACATAGTAATTGTTCATAAATTAACAAAAAATTACCTAAAATGTCATTATATTGAGGGACAATATCTTCCACAATATTTTCGTTTTTGGTAATGTCTTGAAAGACTTTTGGAATTATAACATTATTTATCACATCAAGAACACTTGATAATGGTGAACTCTGCTGAAATATTTCAATCAATTTCATAAATATTAAATTTTAAAAGAAATCCAAAACAAACATCACACAATCCGTCAATAAAATATAACTGCTTCCAGCAAATTTTTAAAATAGCTCCTACCGTCTTCCTTTGCAAATTATTTGTTCATGCGTAAAAAATAATCCGAAAATCTTCCTTGCTCGAGACTGGTGACTGGTTTACACGGTTTTTGAACGGTCAAAGGATTGTTCTAAAATAAACCCGAACGCCAAACTGCGGGTTTCAGAATACTCGAACAAGCTCATAATTACATGTTACAAGTAACCCGAATAAATTGAGATGCGGTTTTCATCAATTTCTTTTAAATTCCATCCACTTAGGAGCTTCAGTTAGCTTTACCACACTCACCACCCCTATCAGCTATTTTACTAGATAGAGGAAAAATTACCTGAGCAATACGTAAAATGATCTAATGATTACGTATATTATTTAAATTCTGTAGTACTATCACGGTACATTTATTATAGACAGATGAAATTTTTGGGATATTATTGTGAACTACGCCCTCTAACGGTGGAATATAAAACTTGAACACAATTTCAAGCAGTTTCTTGTATGCGAGTTTGTAATACAGATTTTTTTCTCTAAGCTCTACGATGAATAGTTGAGATACAGCTTAATCAGACTCCTGGTACATAACGATATTATCAGTAGTAATACCCCTAGGGTCTTGATAATACCGAGATAATTTTGTCATAGAGAATGCTGAAAGCGTGTTGCTTGATAATAGCGCAAGGCCGCATGCCGAGGGCTATTATCTTTGAGCAACACGCTTGAAGGATTCTCTACGACAAAATTTTGAGTATTTATCAAGACCCGAGGAGTATTCGATAAGATAATTTTTTACTTTGTAGATATCAAAAAATTGATTGTCAATCTGATGACGTTTAATAATTTATCTACAACTGTCATGTAACGGGTACGATTTGACACTATTTTTAGTGTCATAATGACGTATATTACCGCACTAGTGCGTTTTTGATTACATTACCGCACTAGTGCGATAATGAGAATCTAGAAACATATTAATACCAGAATTAAATATTCAAAATAACACTGGAAGCTGCATTTTCAATTTCCGAAAGGAGATTTTCTTCGCTTGAACTCATTTTTATAGATTTTTGTTCATTCAACTTTGAAAATTTGATGACATAACTAATTTATTTTTTTTCCACAGCCTTGTTTGTCTTTGTTGCTATGGTCACAAAATATGATACAAAGTACCTTATGTTTGCAGTCAATATTATTAAAAATACGTTGGATTGAAATTTTTTTCAAATTTTATATTATAGGTAGTACTGTTAATAATACTAATAAACAGTTGTAGATAAAATTTTGTACGTAACACGTGTGATAGGAATTATTAACGCACTTATGTGATTACACGACTCGGCCTACGGCCTCGTCGTGCAAACTTCACATGCGTGCGATAATAATGTCCATATCCCACTAATTACGTAAATAACTATTATTAGTTGTAATCAAACAAATATTATTCATTTTTATTCAAAACTACAGTTGTGAAAAGTACAATTGGTAAATTAATTGAATCGTTAGATGCAATACCAAATTTTAGCGACATTTTTAATCCAGTTGTCAGTTTGATGTTTTTAATTTTTAATAAAAAATAAACACTGAAAACACCACATGTAGGGTATTATCGCTGTAATACAGCGGTGATTGGATGAAATTTGACACATGACTTGAAATTAAGTAATTTGATTGGTTACTATAGTCAGTAAAAAATTAGCATCAAAATCAGTCATTTTTAGAGTTCTAGTTTATTATTATGACAAAAATCTAATTGTGAGTTATCCATAAAAATAAATACGTCCCTATTGAGACCCTGTTTTTCAGCTGCTCTGCTCTGGGAGCTAAAATTGGATAATGCCACAGACGAAAGGAACCCTAGAGAAATACAATAAGACAATGGAACGCCAGACCGTCGGCTTTACTTTCTTTTATATGACTATTGTATGCTGGGATAAAATCTGAATAAAGAGTATTTTAAACCTATAAAAACGTCCCTGTACTTAGGGGAAATATATTGACAGTGTCGATAGATGGGAACCATTTAAATCCAATTAGTACAATAGACTGGTAATCTTATTTGTGCAATTACGTGATGAAAACAAAGTGGCGATTTTGAATTAACAGGGTATTAGAAACCCTGATGTGTAATGCGACAATTACAACTGCAAATTTTCAAAATCAAGGATTTTCCATCATTCTTCGTTCTTCTTCTGAAAATAAATGAAATCAATTAAATAACTAACTATAAGTTTTTTCCAATTGGTCAATAAATATCCATAAAATAAAGAATAGGAGGCAGCTGCTTGTTGATTATAAAAAAGATTGGATTTGTTTGGGAAGTTGTTGATTTGAAAAAACAAAAGGGAGGGATCGGGAAGAAATGTAAAAAAGCTACAAGAATAGCTATTTGTATAAAAAGGGATCAAAATGCTACTTTTCCTCCCGAGGATGAAGTTTGGTAATCATTCAAATCAAGGGAGGAAAAGGTATTTTTCTACGCCCACATGTATATTATCCATTTTCTGCACAGTTTACAGATTAACTGAACGGATATGATTTCATATATATCGTAGAACGTATATGAAATCCACCAACCAGCATTCGCGTTTAGTACCCGGCACTCATCTTTTTTTTTCAATTTAAAAGAAACGTCAAAATAACTTGTCAAAGAAAAGTCTCTCCTAGAAGCTCTGGATCAAGAATATACATTTACAAAAATAAACTTAAATAAAATAATCCGTACAAATTTACAACAAATACTAAAAACAGAATAAAATCGGTATTTAAGAGGACATATTATGTACTTCAGATTTTATGTAATACATTTGACGTTATAGATAAGCAATTAGCATATTCCTCGGTGGTCGAGTGGTGAACATACCAGACTCTCACGTGATAAACCAGGGTTCAATACCCCGCGAAGAAGTTTTTTTCAATTGTTAATTTTATTTTTAAATAATTATTCTGCTCGATATTGATAACAATATCAGGTAGACGCTTGAAATATTTAGCAGAATATTCATTATTATAGATAATGGTACAGTATCATTCGTGCGGGAGTGCGTCTGGCAACATTTACTTATAAAAGCATCGCATATTTAAAAAGGGAAACCGTAGCATTATACAAATTGTACATTTAAGAACTGTACGTTTACCACAAAAAATTAGTGGAAACAAAATTGAATTGGTAAAATTATGAATAAAATTGTTGAAACTTTCTAATTTGAAGTTATATTACAGTTTATTAAAATGTTCATTTTCTAAATTTTTTTCTTAAGTGGGTCGTAGAAAAAATATACTGTTCGACTCGTGTAGATTGACCTAACTCACTTTGAAACTGTTAATCTGTCAATGGACCATAGCATGGCTATATAATATTCCTGTATTAAATTCGAAAACCGGATGTATCAATGAATTAACGTCAAATTGTTAATGTAAAAATCGTTAAATTAAAATAAGAATTTACTGATTGCTACCATTTTGCAAAATACAGGGTGTTCTATAAATAAACGGTAAGATTTATACTTATACAATATTACATAGTGTAGGTCGTCAATGCCATATAAATTATTTCATTGATGACGTACAATGAGTCACTTTTACTTTTCCTTCCTAGGGAGTAAAAGTACTTTTCCTCCCTAGGACTCCCTACAATGAGGCCAGGAAAGGTATACTTTGGAAAGAGGTAGGCGGAAATAGCTATTTGTATAACAAGCGAGCAAAATGCTACTTTTCCTCCCGAGGATGAAGTTTACTTCCCGACTCATTTTTTAAATATCATTTTATATTTTGTTGATGTATTATAGAATACCTAACCACAGAGTACAGATGGTGTAAAATAAGCCTGATACTGCACATTGAATAATCTAATAATGAAACTGAAAATTCTGAACACCCTGTGGATTATGATATTTAGTACTTAATCGTGGAATACATTCAACGAATGTCCAACTATTTAAATATAAGACAATATTTGCTAGAATTTGTTATATCAATGAGTTATTAATTTTTTTCGAAATGTTCACATTTTCAAAAAAGTCAGCATAACTCGGAGCCCTCTGTATTTAGGTATAGGGAACAATTATGAAGGAGTATCATATTTTTTAGGTGCAATCAGAAAATGCAATAAAATATGGGATGTTCCATAAGAAAGAATATAACTTTGATACGCCACACTTTATTGGAACACCCTGTATATTCCAAAATATCTTTAAATTATAGTTCAAAATGGAGTTAAATTTGTGGTATAGAAAGATTTTCCAAAAAATTTATATTTTCTTCGATATTTGTCCGGTCCCGGACTTTTGCCGAACTCTGTATACGTATTGTTTATTATATCCGAGTAATTATTATGGTCTTTGGCTTTTTATTTGAATGATCTTATAAAATTGATTTTTCAAAAAATAATTTAAAAACTCTTGACACATATTTTCATTATCCACATCCATTATCCAAGGGTGAATAATCTACGTCATTATACTTGAAGAAGAACACGTAAAATGTTAAAATTATCATAGGTAGTCGTGGACAAATAATTTAAAAACCCACAAAAAAGCTCTACAGCGTTTAATGAGGAATAACCATAATTTAAATTGATAGTATGATTTTTTGGACGCTTTGAAATTCTCCGGAAACCTTGAGAATTCTGAAAGTTCCAAGGATCATTCCAATAAGCACTTGAAGAAACGTTTTTTCCATTCAACTGACACTATATTTCTATTTCTTTCTGTATATACCTTATTTTAGATGGGTACGAGAATTTTTAAACGAAGAAAACCTTGGTCTAGATGTTTTAATAGATTATCTTAGTTTTCGACTTGGTATGATGAGGCACGAACAAAGAATAAACGAATCTAGAACAGCTTCTGAGGAGAAACTTACGGGCCAAAACACGATAAATCATACCCAAGCAATCCTAGATAAAAGCAATGGTTACATAAGAGCTCCTCTAGAAATGCAAGATAGTCCAAGTTTGAAAAGAAGGTCGAAACATGTTGCTAAACTTAACATGGGTGATTCCAAAGATGATATACATGTTTGTATAATGTGTATGAGAGCTATTATGAACAATAAGGTTCGTATATTTTTTAATTTATTGGATAATTTTTAGTTTCTTACACAAATTTAATTTGCATGTTTTTTTCTAGGCAAACTTACGTTATAATGAATGTCATGTTGTAGGATAAGAAAAAGAAGTATTGATACTTTTGTGCAATTTTTTGTACTTTTTTTTATTAAAAGTTGTGCCACCTTAAACTCAAACCGATACATTCCTTTCAATTTTCATTCGATTTCAATGGAACCATTGCTGTTACTTTGTGCAAGTCAACAGATTAATTGTATTTGTCGACGGGAGTTCCGTGTTCAGTTCAGTGGACATTTATATTTTATTCAGTATTGTTACGAACTCACTGATTCTGAAGCCGGTTCTGTCGCAAACTATGAATGCGACCTTTCTAGAAAGGTTCTTTCGCAGGTAATATTCAGACTGTTCTCGAAGTGTACCAGGCCATACAATGGTTTATCGCGAATGTTTTCGAATTATAAAGTATACGCAGAGGTGGTATATTGAAGAATTTTCTAGAGCTGCAAAGAACTATATATACGCGGGTTTTCGAGTGGGTCGGGGAGTTATTCAGTATACAGTGAATCGGTAAACAGTGTCAGTATACAGTGAGTGAACAGAAAGTGAATATAAATAGTGTTGAAGATAAATTAGGACAATTATTATACCGAGTGTAGATAAATTAATAGACATTAAGTAGTGTATATAAATTAAGTTTATTATAGTGTGTAAGTGTTTCTTTAACAAATCAGTAGAATTAGCCATAGTGAGTGTATAATTTTATCCCACGGTGAAAACTGTTTAAATAAATAAGAAAAACATTACATTGGTGTCAGGTGTGGGGTAATATAAATAAATAATTACATAAAAATGGCTAAGAGACTATGTGAAATGAAAGTGACGGAACTAAAAGCAGAATTAGAAAATCGCGAGCTGGAAACGTCCGGGAAGAAGAGTGAATTAGTTGAAAGACTGAAAATAGCACTGGAAAGTGAAGACTTGGATCCAGAAACATTCTTATTCAATGACGAGTCCTCCAACCTAATCTCGTCGATTTCTGCTAACATTTCTGCTAATATGGAAGAGAAAATCCAGGAGTTAGAGAGAAAAATAGCAAATTCAGGAACACAAGACATTTAAGCAGAAGAAAAGAAGATCAAACAAATGAAACCCTGCAAGCCAGAAACACTGCCCAAGATAGAAGATATTGGCAGTTTTGCTCGAGTCAAGGCCCCAACGTTCGACGGAAAGATGTGGACCAACTATGTTAAGCAGTTTGAAGCAGCCGCTTGAGCGAATAATTGGTTGACAGGGAGAAGGCAGTGAACTTGACAGAGATAATAAAATCTAAAAAGCTCCTGCCAACGAGGCTGCGACTCCGGACCGCAACAGGGGAGAGTGCAAATGTTCCTGGAGAGACGCAAATCCAATTGGGAATTGGTGAAGAAAAATTTACGCATACGGTAATCGTAGCTGACATCGAAAAAGACGTGATTCTGGGAATGGACGTAATGGATTAACATGGTTTCCAGTTAGACTTTAGAAACAGAACCATCAAGGTGGGTTCCGAAGTAGTATTCCTTAATCCACATGAAAGTAGAGCGGTGTTGGCAGTTGTTCTTCCTGCACGAAGCGAAACCATGATAGTAGCGCGGCTACAGGGAATCATGGAAGAAGGTACACCGGTTATGATGGAACCTTGGAACCACGACGAAGAGGTTGGTAAAGGAGTGCTAATTGGAAAAGGACTGGTTACGTCAGCGAAGGAGATCCCAGTACGTGCTAAAAACGTGAACGATTACCCAATTACCCTCAAGAAGGAAACCAGAATTGGATGTTGCATACCGGTGACGTCTGTAGTTCGTCAAACAACGACAAACGACAATTCTAATGACAGATTCGAACAGATGTTGTCAATAGCTGGCCAATCCTTGAATCGAGCTGGGAAACGGAAAATGAGAGAATTTCTCTTGCAGTATCGAGACCTATTCGTACCAAAAGGAGGAAAGACTGGTAGAACATCAGCCGTCAAACACAAAATCGATACTGGTAATGCCAAGCCAATTGAACAATCAGCTCGAAGGCTACCGCAAGCGAAGAGAGAGGAAGCTGAAAGAATAATTCAAGAGATGGAGAAAGAAAAAGTAATAGAACCATCTACTAGTCCATGGGTGTCTCCAGTAGTGCTCGTCAAGAAAAAGGATGGAACTACCAGATTCTGCGTGGACTATCGCCAGCTGAATAACGTGACGAAAAAGGACAGCTATCCTCTGCCTCGGATCGACGATACGCTAGACACTTTGGCTGGCAGTAAAATGTTTTCCACCTTGGATCTGAAGTGTGGCTATTGGCAAGTAGAAATGGACCCAGAAGACGAAGAGAAAACTGCTTTCACCACCGGATCCGGATTATGGCAGTAAGGCAGTTCAACGTCATTCCCTTCGGGCTTTGTAATGCGCCCGCGACATTTGAAAGACTAATGGAAAATGTATTGAGAGGATTATCTTGGAAAACTTGCCTGGTCTATTTAGACGACATCGTAGTATTAGGGAAGACATTCGAGGAACACCTGAAGAATTTGCAAGACGTATTCAAACGACTTAAAGCTGCTCAGCTTATGTTAAACCCGAAGAAATGTCAGTTATTCCAAAACTGAGTCAACTATCTGGGTCATATTGTGAGTAACGAATGAGTGGCAGGTGGCAGTAGATCAGGAGAAAATTGCTTCCATTAAACAATGGCCGCAACCAACCGACAAACATCAAGTCAGGAGTTTTATTGGACTTTGCACATACTATCGAAGGTTCATAAGGAACTTTGGAGATATTGCCAAGCCACTCGACTCACAGAAGAAACAAGAACTTTTCATTGGGATGAAGACTGTCAAACTGCTTTTGAAACTCTCAAGAGACATTTAACCACGGCACCGATACTAGGATATCCGTTACCAGAAGGAGACTTCATTCTTGACACTGATGCAAGCAACGTAGGAATTGGAGGAGTATTCTCACAGATCCAAGGAGGCCAAGAAAGAGTGCTGGGATACTTCAGTAAAGTCCTCTCCAAACCAGAACGGAACTACAGCGTCACGAAAAGAGAACTTTTGGCGGTAGTGAAGTCTGTGGAACACTTCTATCAGTATCTCTATGGGAAGAAATTTATAATTCGGACTGATCATGCAGCACTCAAGTGGTTGATGCAGTTCAAGAACCCCGAGGGCCAGATCGCTAGATGGATTGAGCGACTCCAAGAATACGATTTCAACATCGAACATCGGGCTGGTGTGAGTCACCGAAATGCCGACTCCCTGTCTAGACGACCGTGCCAACCAGACTGTTCCCACTGCAACAAAGTGGAATCTAAGGAAGGTGCAGTTTCAAGAACTACAGTCAGCAATGAAGAATGGTCACCCACCAGGATTAGAGAAGATCAAGAGAATGATCCACACCTAAAGATGATCCGGCAATGGAAGCAAGAAAATCGGTGACCTACCTGGCAAGAAGTGTCCAGATTTTCACCAAAACTGAAGGCATATTGGGCTCAGTGGGACTCTCTTGTCCTGGAAGAAGGCCTGTTGAAACGAATCCTTGAAAACGATGATGGTGCCGAAAATAGACGACAAATAGTTATCCCGAAATCGAGAGTAGCTGAGGTACTGAGGAAATTACACGACAGTCTATCAGGAGGTCATCTGAGAGTGAAGAAAACCCTTCAGCGAGTCCGTGAAAGGTTTTATTGGATGAACAGCTCCGACGATGGGAAGGACTGGTGTAAGAAGTGTACGAATTGTGCTACGAGTAATGGACCACATCGCAAGAGAAAGGCTCCCATGAAACAATATAATGTTGGAAACCCATTCGAAAAGATTGCATTAGATGTCGCTGGACCATTTCCGACGACAGAAAATGGAGGTAAATACATTCTGGTTGTGATGGATTATTTTACCAAATGGGTAGAAGTTTACGCGATTCCGAATCAAGAGGCCACAACTGTCGCGGATGTATCAAAAAAGAATTCATTAGCCGTTATGGAGTGCCCTTGGAAGTTCACAGCGACCAGGGAAGGAATTTCGAAAGCCATGTATTCCAAGCCTAAGATAGAGAGCAACCAGTTGGATTGGCGAGTCATTAGGAATATGGTGGAAGTGATCTTCGAAGGTACCGATGTCCACATTTTAATCTGCAGCTATTCCCCACGTAATCAGTATCCGATGAAGATAGTACCCTGTTATTTCCATACGACCGGAAAGTGTAGGAATGGATCCAGTTGCCGATTTAAACATCCAGTCCCGGCTACACAAGAGTTCCAGGAGGAACTTACTATTAAGGAGGGGGCAATGTTAGGAACTCACTGATTCTGAAGCCGGTTCTGTCGCAAACTATGAACGCGACCTTTCTAGAAAGGTTCTTTCGCAGGTAACATTCAGACTGTTCTCGAAGTGTACCAGGCCATACAATGGTTTATCGCAAATGTTGTTGAATTATAAAGTATACGCAGAGGTGGATTGAAGAATTTTCTAGAGCTGCAAAGAACTATATATACGCGGGTTTTCGAGTGAGTCGGGGAGTTATTCAGTATACAGTGAATCGGTAAACAGATAGATAAATTAATAGACATTAAGTAGTGTGTATATAAAATAAGTTTATTATAGTGTGTAAGTGTTTCTTTAATAAATCAGTAGTAATTAGCCATAGTGAGTGTATAATTTTATCCCACGGTAAAAACTGTTTAAATAAATAAGAAAAACCTTACAGTATTATAGGCAGTAGTAGGTACAGTTCATTAATTTGTTATAGAATGATACACTTATTAAAAAAGACATTTAAGCTGTCACTACTTGATTACAAATTTTCTTCATCTACATGTGCTTGTGCTGCTATCGTCATTTAAATTTATAATCACTGGACTTACCTCTGTTTGAACATCTGTGAATGTTTTATTTTTCCAATTTTTCGACTCTATATCTACTACATGTTGGCAACGCTTCTAGATTTGTGACAAAATATCGCACATGTATGTGTCATGAATACATATTTTGTTTTTTTTATTTTCAAAATGGTTCCAGAGCTATATAAATAATTGATGATTGATCTGTGCTCCCTTGAGCGCGCGCTTCAGCTCTGTTCAAAGCGATCGCCTAAAAAGAATACGCAAAAGCATTTAAGTGAACATAGGAGCTGATTTGCTCAAGCAAATTCCATAACAAGAACATCACTAATATTATTATCTATGTCAAAATGAAAGAGGAGAGACGAAAAAGGACGGTCGACTCGATGATCCTCCGAGTTTCAACGATCACTTGGTGCGAATGTTAATATTCAACTGCAATAATTTTATTATTTTTGAAAGTTGAAAGAGTTCTTAACTGTGTTAAATATTTAGCAATACACAAATAAGTAATTGAACTATACGAAACTATCCCTAATTATTACCACTTGAGTATAAATATTTGCAATTGCGTATAATATACAGTATGCGAAAACTCTATTCAATCCATTCCATTTACACAAGTACGACAAGGAAAATATGAGAGAAACTGCTTGAAAGAGAGAGAAGAATAATTGTGGGCAGTTTGCGATGGGCGTATCAAGTTCATCCAGAGGCTGGAAGAATGTTCATCGCCCCTCTATTTTAACCGCTGTTGCCAGAAGCGCATATTAATTTGTACAAATGATATTTTTGTCTCGTTATTGTTGACTTTTTTTCGAAGTCATGCACAATAGGTAAAACTAAACAGTTTCATCCGACAACATTGTCCTTTACAAAGAGAATTCACTAGTTGGTGGTATTCAGTATGTTCCCAGCAACGTACGTAATCTGTACATCTTAAAATTCATTTTTGTCAACTTGATCGTTTCTGACCCAATTAATTTCTAACTACAATAGGATATTATTTTAGCCATTGTAACTGGAAAATAAAACATTATTTCTTGAGAGAACCATAATTAATAAACAAATTATAAACAACTAAAAATTCCTTTCATTAATAAATTGAATTGAAAAAATATAATAATTAGATACCTATACTTATTCTAAGCATAAAATATAAACTTTTTACAAAAATTAAAATAAAAATCCATTCTAAAGATAAACCTGATTTTAATTAATTAAGTGCTCAAATAAACCACCTTGCTGTGCCAGACAATAATCAAATCTGTGATAAAGATTTGATCTCATTTCTCTATGACTATTTGGCGTAATGCTGGCACAAACGTGCTGTATTTTCACCCTCAATTCATTTAAATTATTAGCTCTTTCAAATGCATGTTGGTAAATGCTACTTTTTAAAAATCCCCAAAGAAAAAAATCATTTGGAGCTAGTTCAGGTGATCTTGGAGGCCATTTAATTGTACCATTAGTACTAATTATTCTTTCGGGGAATGTAAAGCTTAAAAAATCCATTACTATCCTTGAATTATGGACTGGACAACCATCTTGTTGAAACCAAATTCTGTTGAGATCAACATCGGGTATAAGGAGAACTGCAAGAATTACTTGATTTAGTAATAAGTCTAAATATTTGGCGGAATATTTGGCCTCAATAAAAAAAGGAACTATAATGTGGTCACCTAAAATACCCGTCCAAACATTTAGCTTCTGCGGATACTGTGTTCGGATTGGAATGCTTAGATGTTTATTTTCCTGAGACCAATATCTTGTAACGGATGGATCGTGTTTTTGGTGTAATGAAAAAGTTGACTCATCCGTAAATAAAATATTTTTTAAAAAGTTCTCGTCAGCATTTTTACGTTCCATCATCTCCTCACAGAAATCCATTCGTCTGATATTGTCCTCGGGAAATATTTCCTGTGTTGTCTGAACCTTGTAACAAAGGTACCCGTTCCGTTTTAAAATATTCTGAACAGTTCTCTTATCCATGTTGACCTCTTTAGCAATTTGTCTTGAAGAAGATGGTTGTCATGTTTCAACTGCTAAACAAACATTAAATTCTCTAGTTTGCCTTTCATCGTTTATTGGACGTTCGATTAGATCTTCCGAAGCTTGGCATTTTCTACAGTATGAAACATTCATATTTCTCGAAATTACTAATTATTTTCAAAATTGTTGACTTTGAAGGAATTGGGCGATTTTCAAATGCCACAATAAACAAATTAACGATTGCATCAGCCGGATGACCTACAAAATACCATTTTATAATTTGCACTTTTTCGCAGGTTAAGTATATTAATGAAAGCATATTATAAATGCTTCATTTTCACACACAATGGCATGCGCTTCCAACGTGATCAACGTTTGTAGCGAAAAGACCTAGGAATATCAGTTGAAATATGAATTCTCTCTGTAAAGGACAATGCTGTCGGATGAAACTGTTTAGTTTTACCTATTGTGCATGACTTCGAAAAAAAAGTCAACGATAATGAGACAAAAATATCATTTGTACAAATTAATCTGCGCTTCTGGCAACAGCGGTTAAGCTCGGTTAAGCTCTCGTCATTCTTCCAGCCTCTGGATGAACTAGATACGCCCATCGCAAACTGCCCACAATTATTCTTCTCTCTGTTTCAAGCAGTTTTTCTCATATTTTCCCTGTCGTACTTGTGTAAATGGAATGGATTGAATAGACTTTTGGCATACTGTATATATTGAAATTATATAGGTATTTACTTGTTAATATTGTCAAGTGCCAAAAAGTACACGATATAAAATTTTAATGAACACCATGCGAATGTGCATGTAAGCTGGGTAGTACTCTTTGTATTCTGACTGTTCTGGCATGTATATAACATGGCTGTTATCTACGGAAGTTTTGGTGTATTTATTAATTTATTATACTTATGTCTTTTCAGTATGGCTTCAATATGGTTATTCAACATCGAGAAGCTATTAACTGTATATCACTTAGTCTTATACACAAAAGTCTACGTACTAAAGCGTTAGTATTGGAACTTTTAGCTGCCATTTGTCTAGTCAAAGGTGGCCATGAGATTATTTTGTCTGCCTTTGACAACTTCAAGGAAGTTTGCCACGAACGTTGTAGGTTTCAAACTCTTATGGATTATTTTTTAAATTTTGAGGCATTTCACATCGAATTTATGGTAAGTTTTCACAATTATTGATAATACATTTAAGTAGTTCTTATAACTGACAGACAGTGTTATTTCTACATAAATAGAACCATAGGAACTTCCTTTTGTAGTGAATTTATCGACTGTCTGCAACTATTATGTGATATTTATTTATTAAAAAATATTGGCATTAAAGAAATTAGTAATTCAACTGGATATTTAAAACTGTCATCATCCGTCCCTCAAGTTCAGGCCAATCCCATGCTTTCTTTTCAAATTGTGGAATCATTCTATAATAACCTGCGTAGTAGAAACAATTCTGGTTCAATCAAATTAAAGTAGACTATCTTCATAATTGAATAGAAGTATTGCTGATGATTGATTGTTTTAATTGATTTGTTTTGGTAATTGTTGAATATCGTTACATGAATCACCATCAGCTTTAAATAAAAGTTTGTTGAAATGTGTGCATGGTCCAAGATATCGAAACACATAAGGTTTTTAGTTGTAAAAAGTATTGCAACTGTTTTATAGCATTCCACTTTAATGAAAAAATATACGTATGTTCTATATACTAAATTATTTTGATTATATTTTTCACTTGTCAAAATCTGACATTTTGGTGGTTTTAACCAATAGCATACATTATTCTAGCCAATCATTCGGTATTATACTGATAATTCTGCTTCCTCATCGATAATACCTTGTTTACATTGAAACGTAAAAATTTTACTTTGAATTTGTCATTATTGACAACTAAAAGTGCTTTTAAGTTTATTGAAAAATGAACACAAACCGATTCAGACCCATCACCCAGGAGAATATTGAACATTCAGGTAATACAAACTTTTAAATTGTTGAAAAAAATAATCTTCTCAAATACAACTCGCTCTTCAAATTTTATCACATAATTTTTTATTTTCATCACTCAAACTTGTTTATTTGAGGCAAAAACATTCAATTAAACCGAATTTAGATAAAATCCCTCGTCCTAACGGACTCGTGATTTTATCAATCGGTTTGTTTTCATTTTTTTGCCAAATAAACAAGTTTTCGTGGAAAAGAAAAAGTTTTCGATAAAATTTGAAGCACTCGTGGTATTACCTTCGATAATTATTTTGATTGCAAAAAATCATCATCAGAATGACATCAGAATACATTGGATGCCTACTTGGTGTTAAATATTTTGACTGGACCAAATAGTGACTTGATATAAATAGAAAAGATAATAAGATATGATATCACAGATACAAAAGCTTAGGTATTATTAGCCCTGTGGGAATATCCTGGATTTATTTTTCCCATTTCAATTTAACTGAACAATGGTATAGGAAACCAAGGGAAGAGGAAGAAGTGGCATTAGAACTAATATTTCCTTAAAAAAACTAAAGATATACAAAATTACAAATCCATCACATGCTGGTAATATTTGTAATAATATCTTCAACAATAAATACAACAATTTCTTTAAAAACTGAAAGCAATGTAAGTAAAAAATTGTTAAATAATATATCGAAAACATCCCAATTTAAAAAGTCTGGGATATATAAACTCAATTGTCCAGAATGAAATGCCAAACCATCCGAAATTTTGAATAAAGACACAATGAACACCAGATAAATCACATGACGCAAAACATTAGAAGTACTGCATCATTTAAAAAAGTGATATGAGCAGATTCCACAAATTGGGGGTCCACACAGTAAATTCAATAAATTTTTTTTTTAATTAATATAAAAGATGTTCCCCTTTTGGTACTATTTAAGTAGATGATCTGCACATCATCTGTCTGCAAATTTTTTGAGTAGTATTGAACTGTAACATTGTAAATGTATGAATGAAAACGAAAAGGTAGACTATGCTGCTGCTCTCAACTTTAAGAAGCACTTAATTCTGGCTTGTTTCCCCGCTGCAGCATTACTTATAAAACGATAAAAAACCACTTAACGCATTACGCATGGGGACTATTTTTGGAAAGAGAAAAAAATAAGCTTTTTTGTGATGGGTCACACGACCTAGGTTCTTATTGAAAAAATTCAAGTTGACGGCCGTACGCTAAACGCTGACATCAAAAACATTGGACATTTGCTCTAAAATATGCAGAATAGAGTCTCATTCATCTTACTAGAATAACATAACTTTCCCTTTATCCGTTTCAAAGATTATCCCTTGGTGTGAGACTCTTCAACAACGCTGTATTTCCTAATATATACAGTTCAAAATTTCTCAAAATATAGTTGAACATTCGATATTTTTGTTCTGTTCCGCGTTAAACTTGCGTAATACTGTTTACGCAAATCAAATTTATTTAATCTTTGTTAATGGATAATAATTTATTTTATGTCATACTAGTTCATTATTGTGTTTTTATTGCTTAGTTACCAACTATCTAATGTCGTACTTTATGCCCGTGCGGGCATAAAGTTCACTTTATGGCCCGCGCGTGCTTAAAGATAAATCATTTTTTGTTCAACTTATTTAATAACCATGTCGTAAGCTTCTTTAGGCCTTGTACACATGAGGGCGTTAGACGCCGCGTTGAGCGCTAGTTTGTCAAACGCGCGTTAGCCAAATACATAGAAACAAATGGGATCGTACACATGCAAACGCGCGCTTTGAATCAACGTCGCCAAAACGCGACGCTTGTAGTTTTCACTTCAACCGCTACGTTTGCAGCGCGCTTCGAGTTACTATACTGGGCATTAGAACGTACACATTAGCTCAGTCGAGCGCGCTCTTTTGCTCGGTTTTGACGTGAATTGTTTGATATTCACAAGGTAATATGTCATCAGTGACTAAAGATAATAGTTCATCAAATGAACTTATACTCATACGGAAGTAGTTAAAAAACTTGTTGGGGTATTCCCTTAATTTTGGGTATAGCGTCACATATGAACCCATGGTTAACCGGTCATCTATTAGGGGATGAACCCACCATCGTCTTTGTCTTCTTTGTCGAGCCTTGTATCTACGGTACAATAACCAAAAACATGTAAACTCCTCTAACTCCATGTGTTCGCACTGAGTACGCTGGTCCAACTGCCGGATGCCGTGTCTTGCGCTGTCAGCCAACGTGCACTCGACTCGGCGTCCAACGCCCTCATGTGTACGGTTTCACCATTTGCCAACGCGCGCTCAACGCGGCGTCTAACGCCCTCATGTGTACATATCCTTAGACTTTTTTGGCAACAGATTTACAGTTGCTTTCTTTGCTTTTTCAATAATTTCGTCAGAAATTCCAAAATCTTCGTTCATTTTGACTTCTAACTTTGACACATATAAAATTTATTGTGATATTATGACATTTACGTTTGTCAACATTCACCTATTAATTCAAACCGGATTTTTTAAAACACTGATTTGTATTGAGATTGGATTGCAATAACGAACTAGTATGACATAAAAGTTTGTATGTACCGCAGGCATAAACAGATGTGTATACCCTCGGGCGACTTACCAACCCTCGGACCGGAGGCCCTCGGCTTCGTAAGACGTCGCCCTCAGGGCATAAACATAAACATAAATAACTATGATTTCCCACATCGATTTTCCTTTATTCTACCAATTTTTTTCCCATTTTTAGTTTTATAAATCGCAGAATAATAATTATTCTAGCGTTTTATGTTTTTGGAAAAATATTTTTAAAAAAACAGTGACCGTTCAACTAATAAGCAATAAGTAATTCCCGAGCTATAGGCACCGACGGCTTTTAAATTACACGTAAAAGTCAAATGGTGTTGGTATAGTTGAAATAATACCCTTCTTGGTGTGCATCATCGATTGTGACGTATATCCGGGTTTTCGGCATGTCGATTATTTTATTTGCTATTTTGACATATACCTAACCTTAAATTTGATAAATAAAATCATCAGGATCGTATTCAGCCAAATTCGAAAAGGCTATGAAATCAATAATTACCAGCATCTTTTTCTAACTGAAAATATTTCAGAACTTTCGAAATGCTGATGTTTTTTCGTGTATCTAGGCATATTTTTGTATTATTTAGATAAATATAACAATAAGATTAATTAATTCACTTCAAATAAATAATAATTGACCGTAAGCAACAAAGTACATACCTGACAAGAACTGTCAGTGTGACAGTAGAAAAAGACGCATTGCCGCTACGAAAGTAACGCCTTCATAGTATTTTGAGCTCCCGGTTGCGCTGGCGCGTAATCTAAACATCAACCAATCAAATTTTTGTAAGTCAAAGATTAGGGTTAACGTTTGTAAAACATTCAAACGGTTCATTATTGTGATATTTTGATTATGATTAATCACAGACCTGCCTTTTTTTCCATTTCTTCCTACGTGATGTGAAAGACATTAACAATCGATGACGCACACCAAGAAGGGTATTATTTCAACCATATATCTACAAGATACAACGAACCATTCTGGTTTGCAATAAGAAGGGACAGCATAACTTGTAGATCGGTTTCGGAGCTTAATACTGGACTTAAAAATACGACAATATTGCAGGAAACTGTAATAATACTTTATCAAGCCCACATGGCTTGTTTGTGTATAAAGTCTTCTATACTTTTAATTGAGGGACACAATACGGTATTATTTTTATTCTAAAGATTGTAATTATTGACAAACAAAGCTTTTTTAACAATTCAAAAAAGTAAGGTGTCAACTTGACGTAACGTCATAAAAAAAGGTGTTTCGGAACGTAACATAGCTCCTGCTTTTAAATCTATTCTTGATTAGGCAAGACGCAAAGTTTTGTCGCTGGACGGTGATATCCTTGACCACGAACTTTAACGATGGCACTTCTGATAACTCCATCACTACCTGGGACAACGGAAATGGCTCTGCCTACAGACCAACGCAGAGGGGTTAGGTTATCTTCTTTAATGAGAATTAGAATGCCTGGAGTCAGAAGTTCTTTATGATTTTCTTTCCATTTATGTGGAATCTAGAGTTGCGATATATATTCGATGCACCAGCGGGACCAGAAATGTTGAACCCTTTGATGTACCAACTCAAAACGTAGCAGACGGTTTTCAGGTACTTCTTGATGATCAGGTTCAGGTAGGCTGGTTAGTTTGTCGCCAATTAGAAAGTGTGCAGGGGTTAGAGGGGCAGGATTATCAGGATTGTTTGATAAGGCATATATAGGGCGGGAGTTAAGGCAGGATTCAATCTGAATTAGTAATGTATTGAGCTCTTCATGAGAAAGTATTGTGTTTCCGATTTTTTTTTTAAATTTTTTTTCTGACCTTGATGGGAAACTTATGTTCGACTGGATCCTTAACCAGTACCCAGACAGTGTTGGACTCTTCCCCACGGAAATGCCTACCAACCAAACCCACCTCAAACTCGCCGTTACTCCCGCCTTGGAATCACTACCCTGGCATACTTCAAGACGGGTGGCGGTCCCTCACACACTCTCCGTCATCTTCTACCTTCTATCACTCCTACTTCTCACATGCCGTGTCGAGTCCCTCTCTCTCTAATCATGCTCTCTACTCAACATAATCTCCACCAAATTTTCCCAATATACCGCCTCTCCCAGTTTATTTTCCAACTTCTTTAAAACTTCCTCGTTCTTCCAACATCTAAACCTGTCCCACATCATCCTCCACTTCACATCTCTCGCACACTCCAGTTTCTCTTTTCCCGATCTTGTGGAGGTAGCCCACTCTCAACCCATGCCCTGTGAGCATCTGCGTCAAGAAGTAGTTCATCTCCCCGAATTTCCGGTCCACCTAATTTCTCCTGCTCCCAATCGCTCCTTATAGCGCGCCTCTACTAGATTAACTAGCCCCTCCCCTACTCCAAGGTTTATCAACGCGCTCAACACCGCCCGTTTTCTGACACTGTTGAACGTGTTCCCTACGTCGAAGAACACGAGTAGGGCCAATTTTTTACCAATTCCACTACCCTGCCCAGCTCTGGAATGCATGATTTCCCTTCTACAAACCCATTTTGGTTTTCCTCAAAACCACCATTCCTACTAACTTCCTCCTCAATCCTAATCTTTATTATCCCCTCCATCAATTTACCCAAACCACACAGCAGGCTGATGGGCCTGTAGTCCCCCGCTCGCTTCCCTACCCTACAGTTCCAAAAAGTATTCCCCAATATCATCCAACAGCCTCTTCACCATATCACCTCTCATGCCATCTATCCCTGGGGCTTTCCTTACTTTAACATTTCTCCCCCTCCTTTACTTCCCCCACTCTACATCAAGCTTAATCTCCCATTTTGCTAGCAAGGCTTCCGCTTTCTCACATTCCACCCTCACCACCACCATTTTCATGCCGTTCCTCTCCCTCACCACTTTCATCACCATTGTCCCTTCCCCAATCAATTCCTCTATTATCTTCCTCATTACTCAATCTTCCATCCATGGGTCTATCCCTACCACCTTAATGTTCCCCTTCCCGCTTCCACCGACCTAGCTCCTGTTACCCTTTCCACCTGCTTCAGAATTCCCATCACCTCAACCCCCTTCTTTGCCTCTATAACCAACTCCCTGTTCCTTGAGACTCTAAGTCTATCCTCCCATCTCCGTCAAACCCTTCTTAATCTTTTCTATCCACTCCTGATTGACTTCTCCGAGATCCTTCAGGATTACCGCCTCATTCCTTGCCTCCTTTTCCATATCTATATAAATAGTCACATCAGTCCTATCAGCTCTAACCATCTTCTTCAGCATCTTCCCCTCCACATGCTCAAGCCTGTGTAACCCAATGCTGACCCCGCTCCCCACTTCCCCAAACAGTCGACTCATTATATCAAACACCTTTCTCTCAAATCTACAATCCCCCACCATCCGACAGATCGACTCCTCCGCGTTCACCCTGGTCCCTTTTCTTTCCGTAGTGCGTACCTCCTTAACCCACTCCATTTCCTCTACTTTTTCTGCTAGCATCGGATACCTATCTCTAAACATCTTCTGTATCCTCTTCTCCATTCCACTATCCTCCTTAGTCACCCACACCACTTTTATCTTTTCAACCCCTAAAATGGGGTTTCCCACTTTCACCTATATTCCCTCCGTTTTTTTACACTCCCAGTCCCCATCTCTAATCTCATTCCATCCATCCCAGTCTCTTTTCCCCGTCTCCCATCGTGTTTGCCTGCTCTCCTTCCTATCTTCCTCTCTAATTACCTGACTCGCCCCTCAGCCGACTTTTTCTCTTCCAGCCTTTTCACCCTCTTCTCCAGTCGCCTTACCCATTCTCCACTTCCTCCCTTCCTTTCTCCTTTTGTTTCCTCTTCTGCTCCTTATCTTCCAGAGGCGATACCTTCTTCCTCTTCACCCCTTTATCGCTCCACTCACTTGTCTCTCCCGCCTTATCAGGTGTTCGTTTAACCAGCCTCGATTTCCCGAAAATACTCCCTTCCTCCACTGCTTCCTGTTCCATTTTTTTCGCATACTCCATAACACATCCCACGAGTAGCTAGGGAATTGAATGTCCACCATCACAGAGCCCCGCTTGTGGTGGTAAGGCTGGGTACTCCTGGAGGTCACCAGGTATCCCGGAGGCACCGTTCCTGACTGACTTTCGCGCAGCCATTCATCCATTGTAACCGTAGCTAACAACGTAGATTACGGATTGTTTTATCGAGGTTTACTCCTCTAGGCTTTTGCCACGGTTGCGTCCGGACGTAGTCGCAATCTTCGGAGAAGCCAATGTGCCACCTGAAGTATATGGCACACATCTAATGGACCTATATCGTGTACTCGAGTTTAGGAGAATAACATATGATTTTTCTGGGAGCTTTCACAAGGTCTATTTGTTGAAGGTTTTCCTAGAAATCTTTCTACTGAAGATATAAAGACATGGGTAACGACTCATCCCAAGACAGATGCAGTTGCCATAGTTTTTGCATAATTATTTTAGTTTTTATAATCCATCCAAGAGGATCGAACAGTTGAGAAATTGCGCTAACAATAGTTCTTTTTGTATTAGAATTTTTGGGTGGGGACATATTAATTGAATAGTTCAGGAAATCCAGATTAGGATTCCAATTGATTCCAAGAGTTTTATTAGTATCATTATCGCAAATGCTGATAGAGCTGTTTGATTATCCTTTACATCAACAGCATTTGAGAGCCATTTACAAATATTAAAACCGTATTTCTTGAAAATATTTTCAAGTTGATGCTTATTATAAAGAATTTCCTCTATGGTTTCTCCTCCAGTAAGGAGATCATCCACGTAAAAATCGTGTTTGATTATAAAGCTTAACTTGGGATTTTCTTTTTCGACGTCTAAACTGATCTGTCGTGAATAAAAGTCGAGAGATATGCCGAGAATGCAAGACCATGAGTAACGGTATTGAGTTCGAACGTAGATATAATATTATCTAAGTTATTAGATCGCCAAAGAATTTTTAGCAAGCAACATTGGTCTTAGTGAAGAAGAATCTGCCTGTACATTTTGGTAATATCGGCAGATATAACGGAAGAATGCTTTCTAAAACGTAGCACTATGGATAGGAGATCGTCTTGATCTCGATCCATCAAATACCACTCTGATTTTTGTAGTGGTGCTAGTGGGTTTAAATACGGGATGATGAGGGTGAAAGAATCCAATAAGATTGTCAGGAGTTTGTGATTTACTCATGTGTCCAAGATCGAGATATTCATCAATAAATTTTGTATAATCAAGCCTTAAGTTATTATTTTTAGAAATTTTCCGTTCAAGGGAGTAGAATCTTTTTTCCGCGCATTTTTTAGAATCACCTAGAACAGATATATCAGCTTTAAAGGGCATTTTTACAATAGGTGCGTTCTTTTTGACTGATATCTCAGTTAATCTCAGCTCACATCGGTAATGTGCTCGTTCTTTTTTAATCACTCATTTCGAAGTGAGCTGATATTTTTCCTCCCCCATCACCGATGCTGAATGTGTTGTAAGGGGGTAGGTATCAGTTGGACTTGAGTCGGAAATAAAGTGGAGGGGATGAATCAAGCGTGGTTATCGGAGATATCCAGATTCCAGATAAGTTATGTTTATATGTTTTATTTGTCTCTGGTTTTATAGGTGTGTTCTTTTTGACTGAGATCTCAGTTAATCTCAGCTCATATCGGTAATGTGCGCGTTTTTTTTATTTAATCACTTCGAAGTGAGCTGAGATTTTTCCTCCCCGCTCACCGATGCTGAATGTGATGTAAGGGGGTATCAGTTGGACTTGAGTAGGAAATAAAGTGGAGGGGATGAAGAAATATTTGATTTTGTTTACATATGTTTACATATAAACACACATAACCTAATTTTCTTTTGTTACAAATTATCCGTTTAATCTCAAACCGTATTATTTTGGAAATGATGCTCACAAAAGGTTTCTTCTTTCGAAAGGTGAGGTTTGTTATAGATGCTTTCTATTTTCCAAAAGTTTTCGATTTGATTATGTGATTTATCATCAGTAATATTTATGTGACAATAAGGCCTTTTAGATATCGATAGCTGGATCAGCAAGAATCATATTGTTTGGAATGTTCAATTGAGCTTTGTCAAAAGACTTACATGGCACATTACCTGTAATATTTTCGATTGCCAAACAGTTTATATTTGAAGAGAAGGCATTGATACGAGATTGTATTTAAGCCTGTGTATTAGAGTTTATATTTGAGGAAACTTGATTTATTCCTGAAATGGAAGTTTTTATTTTTTCCGGTCTTATCTTGAGTCTTTTACAAAGATCAAATATAATCAAATTGCATTGGGATCCGCTATCCAACAATATCCGACAAAAATGTGCCTCCCCATTTCTGTCAAACACCTTTACAACAGCAGTTGACATTTCGCTCATCGAATGTATGTGCATCAAAGATCAAAGCTTCTATCGCTACTAGCATATACGGCAGCGTTAGACTAAAAGACTGTCGGGTTCTGAGAGTCAGGAACAGATTTCGTTAGATTTTGATGACCGTTATCAACGTGGAGTAGAGTATTCGCGAAAAATTTTCCTATAGTTGGCGCTGCAGTTTATGTCAAAGCTGTCAGTGGAATGGGGAAAACAATGCTAACCCCCATCATTTGTTTCAATATACGTACTGTAATGGCGATTTGGTTTGTTTTCCCCATTCCAATTTTGCTCGTTTTCGCGAATTATGTGATATGGAGCATATACGACACTTACTAGCCTTGCAGTCTTTTGTAAAATGATTTTTACGTAAACAGTTGATACATAATTGCCTACGTTTGGCTTTATCAAAATGAGATTTAATATCTAATTCTAAGTATTTAGAATTAGAACAGTTATTTATATTATCTTTTTCCCAAAATGTACACTTTGGGGTAAAGGTAAAAGCTAAAGTTTTTATAAAAGGAATAGGTTTAGATTTAGTTTGATTAGTCGACTGCACTTTACCTAATGTGTGTTTATTTTCCTCGAGAGACTCAAAAATATCACATCTCTCACGTAAAAATTCTAGGAAATCGACCAATTTCGGACTTGTTCGTTTTGCACGTTTAAATTCCCAATCCTTACGAGCTGCGAAATTAAGTTTATTATTGAGCAAATATACTAAGAGGGTGACCCAATGTTGGACAGGTTCACCTAGAGCCTTTAATGATTCAAGTATTGTAGTGCTTTCGTCATGTACCTAATTGAGAAAGTGTGGTACCTATATGATTCCCTGACAATAGCTGGCAAATTGAAAAGTGATTTCATTTGACTATTGACAAGTTTCTCAATATTTTCGTACCTATTTCTCAAGTAAGCGATCCCAAGCAATTTGATAGTTTAAATGCCTTTCCCTTGAGTGAAACACGTCAATAGTTTAGTTTTTGCGCTTTAAGGCATGTAAGGATGTTTATAACATATATAAAAGTTTAAAAAACAGCCAGTTTTGATATTGTCCATTAAAAGACGGAAGATTTATGTAAGGAAGTTTAGTATTGTTACGAACTTAGTGATTCATAAGCCGGTCCTGTCGCAAACTATGAATTTTTCTTCCTTTCTAGAAAGGTTCTTTAACAGGTAATGTTCGAGACGAATAGTAGTAAAAGGTGGTGAATTCAGGAAAGGTCTAGAGTTGCGGAGTACTATATATACGCGGGTTTTCGAGTGAGTCGGTTCAGTTTACAGTGAATCGGTAAACAGTTTCAGTATACAGTGAGTGAACAGATAGTGAATATAAATAGTGTTGAAGATAAATTAGGACAATTATTATGCCGAGTGTAAATAAATTAGTAGACATTAATTAGTGTGTATATAAATTAACTTAATTCTAGTGTGTAAGTGTTTCTTCAATAAATCAATAGTAATTAGCCATAGTGAGCGTATAATTTTATCCCACGGTGAAAACAGTTCAAATAAATAAGAAAAAGATTACATTGGTGTCAGGTGTGGGGTAATATGAATAAATAATTACGTAAAAATGGCTAAGAGACTATGTGAACTGAGAGTGACGGAACTAAAAGCAGACTTAGAAAATCGAGAGCCGGAAACGTCTGGAAAGAAGAGTGAATTAGTTGAAAGCCTGAATATAGCACTGGGAAGTGATGACTTGGATCCAGAAACATTCTTATTCAATCTCGTCAATTTCTGCTAATATGGACGAGAAGATTTCTACTATGAAGGACGATATTTCTGCTAACATTTCCTCCATGGACGAGAAGATTTCTACTATGAAGGACGATATTTCTGCCAATATTTTGTTAATGAAAAATGACATTGCCACTGAAGTCGAAAATAAAATTTCGTCCCTAAAATCAGATATTGAGAATAATATTACAACAATGGAAGAGGAAATCCAGGAGTTAAAGAGGAAAATGGCAGACTCAAGAACACAAGACATGCCAGCAAAAGAAGAAAAGATCGAGCAAATAAAACCCTGCAAGTCAGAAACGCTCCCCAAGATAGAAGATATTGGCAGTTTTGCTCCAAGTCAAGATGTCGTGGACCAACTATGTTAAGCAGTTTGAAGCAGCCGCTAGAGCAAATAATTGGTCAGACAGGGAGAAGGCAGTGAACTTGACCATCGTGCTTCGAGGAGATGCCTTGGATGTGCTTCAGACGATACCTCTTGAAGAAACGGATGACTTCGAGCAGCTGAAGAAGAGTTAGGACATGCGATATGATCACGAACATCTAGAACACTTGTACCAATCCCAGATGAAGAATCGAAGGCAGAGACGTGATGAAACCCTTCAAGAGTATGAAGTGGATATCGCCCGACTAGTCCGATTTGCTTATCCATCAGCACCAGAAAACATGATGGAATGTCTAGGCATCCAGGCCTTTATTGATGGTCTACGTGACCCTGATATGCAGAGGACGCTTCGTTTAGCCCATCCCAAAACATTGGTCGATGCATTGACTGCTGCTCTTGAATATGAAGCAGCCACGAAGGCGTCAAGATATAACAAAGTTAGGACCGTTCAAGAAGAAGGTGACGAAGATAGATTTGACCAGTTAGTCAACTTAATAAAAAGCATGGTAGACCGAAAGCCGAGGAAGATTAGATGCTGGAATTGTGGCGAGCTAGGACATGTACGCAGCTCGTGTAAGCGCCCTAGAACTCCAGCAAACCAAGAGCACCAGTCCCAGGAAAACTAGAATGGCTCGGCCACGAGGGGGCAGCACCGACCCAGGATCGTTCCAAAGACCCTCTCATACTGATAGCCTCTCTCAGATGCCGTATTGACAGTGTATATGTGGATGGCGAAGTTAATGGCAGGAAATATACTCTGCTGGTGGATACTGGAGCGACTAGAACCATTATACGGCCAGAGATAATAAAATCTAAGAAGCTTCTGCCAACGAGGCTGCGACTCCGGACCGCAACAGGGGAGAGTGCCAATGTTCCTGGAGAGACGCAAATCCAATTGGGAATTGGTGAAGAAAAATTTACGCATACGGGAATCGAAGCTGACATCGAAGAATACGTGATTCTGGGAATGGACGTAATGGATTAACATGATTTCCAGTTAGACTTTAGAAACAGAACCATCAAGGTGGGTTCCGAAGAAGTATTCCTTAATCCACATGAAAGTAGAGCGGTGTTGGCAGCTGTATACTGTTCTTCCTGCACAAAGCGAAACCATGATAGTAGCGCTGCTACAGGGAATCATGAAAGAAGGTACACCGGTTATGATAGAATCTTGGAACCACGACGAAGAGGTTGGTAAATGAGTGCTAATTGGAAAAGGACTGGTTACGTCAGCGAATGAGATCCCAGTACGTGCTATAAACGTGAACGATTACCCAATTACCCTCAAGAAGGAAACCAGAATTGGATGTTGCATACCGGCGACGTCTATAGTTCCGAGTTCGTCAAACAACGACAACCGACAATTCTAATGACAGATTCGAACATATGCTGTCAATAGCTGGCCAATCCTTGAATCGAGCTGAGAAAAGGAAAATGAGAGAATTCCTCTTGCAGTATCGCGACCTATTCGTACCAAAAGGAGGGAAGACTGGTAGAACATCAGCAGTCAAACACAAAATCGATACTGGTAATACCAAGCCAATTAAACAGTCAGCTCTAAGGCTACCACAAGCGAAGAGAGAAGAAGCTGAAAGAATAATTCAATAGATGGAGAAAGAACAAGTAATAGAATCATCTACTAGTCCATGAGTGTCTCCAGTGGAGCTCGTCAAGAAAAATGATGGAACTACCAAATTCTGCGTGGACTATCGCCAGCTGAATAACGTGACAAAAAAAGACAGCTATCCTCTGCCTCGGATCGACGATACGCTAGACACTTTGGCTGGCAGTTAAGTGTTTTCCACCTTGGATCTGAAGTCTGGCTATTGGCAAGTAGAAATGGACCCAGAAGACAAAGAGAAAACTGCTTTCACTATCTGATCCGGATTATGGCAGTTCAACGTCATGCCCTTTGGGCTCTGTAATACGCCCGCGACATTTGAAAGACTAATGGAAAATGTATTGAGAGGGTTATCTTGGAAAACTTGCAAGTTATTTTTCCCTTTCAATTGTAGAACAGAATGGTTGGTTATATCTTGCAGGTATATTAACCCCGTTTGACTTTGGAAGTGTAATTCAATAGCTGTTGCGCCTTTAGTCCGTAAAGTAGTTGTTGCTTCTTACTTGAACAGTCAAATATTTTTTTAAACTTAAAGCGTTAAAATATTGGTAACGCGCTTTATTAAATTCTACAATATTACAGGAAACTGTGTAATGATACTTTATTTTTAATTTGTTTAAAAAGCGGAAAATGAAAATAAATAGTGAAGGAAAAGTTGAAAACATACACAGAAAAAAAACACCAAGATTAAGGAGAATATACAATATGTCCCCCTAAGTTGGATCAAAATTACAAACTACGATTAAATATGTAATTACACTCATTTAAATCGAAACTTATTAGATTATTTTATTTTTTACTAAAGTTTCTTTTTTGGATGAACATTTATCTGTTGTGATTACGGAACACATGATAATCTTTTAGGTTTCTCATGTTTTTTAATAACTGTGCATTTAAAACGCGGAATAAGTGCATATTCATTTATTTTGCAAGTAATAAAATACATTCAAACACCAAGTTATAAAATTAACATCATATTAATGTTAGAAACAAACAAATTTAACTTTTTACTTATACTAATGCTTCGACATATCCAACTTTTTTCGGTAACATTTTTCGATATTGTCAAATTTAAGGGTACTTTACTCGTGAGTAAAACTCATATTTTTTGACAAACCTCGTATACCACTGAAAAAATTGATATTTGATGACTGTATTATATGTTTTAGATAATGCAGAACTTATTATAAGAAATAACTTTTTTTCGTAAAATTAATAATAAAAAAGTTTTCCATATGATTACAACTTAGGGGGACATATTGTATAATGTAAAATAAAATAATGCAACCACAGTTGTTTTTATAAAAGTGTCGATATCAACGACAATACGCACCAACAAGAACAATATTGTGCTTTGATCCTAAATGATATCCTCTACTATAGCAGTGTTATCATTAGCTTAGTTTGTGGACTGGGAATCAATTAACCTTTATTCTCTCCAAACTCTCATTGTTATGAATAAAATTGAAATGCAAAGAAAACTGAAAACCATGATGGATGCATCATTTTTATGTAAAAATAATACTCAACACAAGTGGTACTTAGGTAGGTTAAACTCATTGTGTAGATACAGAAAGGTAAAAACGTTTAAAAACTGTATCAAGTAGAGAGCAGTCTCCTGTGCTAGATAGTTATATTTGAATGTTAGCGGAAGTTATCCATATTTTAAACATAGAGTTTAATAAACTTACTACAAGTACCACATTAAAACCTACATGGGATTATGAATTGAACAAAAGACACCTAAGAATATCAATTTCAGCTGTTAGATTTGAGTAGAACAAGGCCATGAAAAGTGGACCCTAAGTAACTATGGTGGCTAGGGAATAATTACACAAACAAATAATTTTTTAAAATAATAGTGCTAGAGTTTGTTCAACCATCCTTTGCCGTTACGTCATAATCGGTGACGTATTCTGCTGTTTTACGTATGTCTTATATCAGTTGAATATTCTTTTACACTTAACCTCAAAATTATAATCAAAGACATATGTTAATAATAGTTTTCAAAATATGACAACTGAACTGTCAAAAGTAACAGATAAAATGTATGTCGACCTTAGATAAGAAATACGTTAATGACGCCATAATTCTGTCTCATCCATTTCATGAATGAGAGAGCAAGCTGGACAATGTATGACGTAACGGCAAAGGATGGTTGAACAAACTCTACAAGGAGCTTTTTTCTAAATATTAATCAAAATTTGAAACGTTTAATTTGAAATTTTTGTTGTCAAATGTTTCAGTTACGTCATTGTTCTGTTGTTTTTGTTTCATTGTCATCTCGCTTTTTAGGTGGCGTGTATGCAATTTGTAAATATTATAGTACATTCAGTCGAAGATATGAATTTCAGGGTACATCTTCAATATGAATTTACAGCGCTAGGACTCGATAACTATCTAGAAAAATTGAGATTTACGGAAAGTGAAGATTTACATGTTCAAATTTCCGCATACTTAGATAACGTTTTTGATGTAGCGGCTCTAATGGAAGATAGCGAAACCAAGACGGCTGCTCTAGAAAAAGTTACCGAATTAGAAGACGAAGTAGCTCAGGTAAGGATTTATGTTTAAAGTACTCTGAATATCGATTATAAAATTTAATAGAGAGGGATATGGTTTCTCATACAAATTGAACGCAAATTTAATTCCATTGTAAATCAAAAAAAGAAAACGCCTTTTCCCGCGATCCGTTAGTCACCAGTCACTAGTTTTTTTATATATACTGACATGATAATTCCCAGCATTCTTAGCTTCATTTTCGTGAATTCAATAAAGATTAAATATCACATAAACGATACAAAACCAAAAGCACAATGGAAGTTCTTTTTTTGCTAATTTGAATTGGTAATTGGAGGGTTCCCTATAAATCTTGATTTATTTTGAATCAAAAATACTATAAATTTAAATCAAATAGGTACTGATATTACAGCTACTTACAAATAGCTGCAAGTCAATAAAATATGAATAAACTCAACCATTTCAATATAGCTAGAGTCGCCTTGCATACTACAATTATGAAGTAGTATCTTTGGAATTTCATTTATTTAAAACTGTGGCTTTCTTCAATTGTCAGTTACTGCTCTAGCTAGTATTTGGATTTGCCACAACTTACCATATTATGCAAATAATCTGGAACATGTTTGAATGGGAGGTTAACTTTGAAGAGGAAGTACAGCAACAACTTTGAAGAGGGAAAACAGCATTAAGTCAACACATTTAGATATTTGATTATATTGAACATCCGAAAACCTATATATAAATTGTAATGACTTATAGAGTACTTGAACTCTCAAGGATCTCTGTATCTGTAGGGTGGGGAGGGTGAGTGTGTAGGCTCACAGCACTTAGGCCACATGTGACCCATTGTACATCCTCCCGAGGAGTTGTCCTCCTAGGTCATTGTCCATCCTGTCCTTCTCAGGAAGGTGGACAGGTCACTAGGAGACTCTCAAGGATATTGTTTACATATCAATAATTCAAAAGTAACATGTTAAAAATGAGTCTTGATTCATTTTCTCCAATAAATTGTTACATGCGTCTTCAAAATTGGACGTTATATTTTTCCAGTTACATGAAAGGCTTCAGGATACTGAACATAGAGCTTTAGAGAATATTGCTAGTCTAGAAACAGAATTAATACAAGTAAGACAGGAAAGGGACGAATTAGTTGAAGTTAAGAAACAAGCTGATGAAGAAGTTTCTACCCTTAGAAGAGTAGTCCAGCACCATGAACAAGAATCAAAAAATAGACAGTCAATGTTTGAATCAAAGATGGCAGAATTAGAAAATATCAGTAGTATACCCAGGGGTTCTTCAAGTAAGTATCACTCTATTTCAATTTATATACATTTTTTACTAAAAATACTCCGTTCTAAAACTCCTTGTTGTTAGTTTATTATCTATCTTTGGCAAGTTTATCTGAAAGGCCTAACCAGCTGACTGACGCGTGCGCGTGTGTTCTTCCCTTCGTAAATTGACTAATATTGATTTATCCAGTGGCGTTGGTATTGTTAGTGACCTTTGTATTTTCAGTCTTACTTGATAAAATAGGTACCGTGCGCCATTGGTACGTTTATGACAGATATGCTCCATGTTTCCTCGCCTCTTACCGATGCCGCGTAGCTTCAGATAAACTTGACAAAATGTATTTTTATGAATTAACAAACTGGAATTCAGAATGATGTTCTCTCTTAATTTATCATATGAATTCAAAGAACTTAATCTTCTATTTGGTAGTATAAATTTTAGTTCACATATGTCTAGAGAATTTACCCTTCTATTTGGGTACTTCCGGGACTATACATTTCTAGCAAGAGTCGTAATCATTTTCGGTGTATGTCTCGACTGGCTTTCTCAATATCATATCTGTGTTGACCCTATTTTTCGCCATGACTGAATAAAAGCCTTGCCACTACTGGTGTAGTGCAGGGTAGGGAATCTCCGAACGAGCGAGGGTACCGCCACCTAGGGGGTCGGAAAATATACTAAAATTGCGGATTTAATAAGAACATGAAGAGAACTGTAACGCCGTTGAAAGATACTTCCACCCTTGTTTATATATACTATAAGCAAGGCTTCCACATGCTTCCACCCACTTCGACTGTTTAACTTAACCATTGATTAAAAAAATAACCACTTGTTTGTAGACGTGTCTAAATTATCTACGTTGTAGGCGATTTTGTCAATTTTGTGCCTTATTAGTAAATTTTCCAAGTTCTTGTATATATATAATATTTTATTAAGGTCGGTGTGTTAGTTTAGTTTAGTGTGGACTTTTTTATATATAGACAATGGCTACAAAATGTATAGTTAAGGACTGTACTGTGAGGTGCACCCGGTAAGTTTTTTTTTATAATATAAAACATGTTTAATTAACTGAAAAGTGACAAAATATTGAAGTAGTTACTCTTTTATACAGCTTTAAACTTCCGAGCCATGAAGAACAACGTTCGGCTTGGCTGGAGAGAAGTGGAAACCTCTTTTTCGATTTAACAGGGCTCAAAAATTGGAGAATATGCCCTCGTCACTTTGGCCAGGACTGCTTTGTTATAGTAGAAAAAGGCGAGGGCATGGTATTGAAAAGGTTTTCTTTGCCATCCCTGTTTTTGCCTGGTAAGTAAATTTTTTTGTACATATATTTATTGAATGTTATTATATTAGAGTATTTTTTTAGATTACAATTCAAAGGAGGGATCTGATTTTTTGTTTCACACTATGGTACCCTCACAGGTAACAGCTCTTCAGCAAAATAAAGGTATTTATTGTTGTAAGTTTGATATAATTTAACTTATACAAAGTTTCTGTAGATGCGATGAAAGAATCTGTTTTTTATTCCCCAGTTGGGAAGGTGACAACACCAACCAAAACCTATTCAAGGGAATTGATTAATGGTGAGTTTTTTGCAATTCGTTATGATATAATTTTGGCAGTCATACAATGTACCTAAGAAATATTAACATAATTTTTATGTTATAGCTATTCCATCCACGAGCCGGGTGTGTGAGGAGGACATTTTGCAGAGCATCAAGCCATTATCAAATTTATAATGGTATGTATCAAGTAAAATATTTTCTGTATGTGTCTTTTGTTATATTATTTGATTTGTTTAATTTCCATAAAAAACAAACTGAATAACATGTTTTATAGTACTATATTAGTAAATGATTAAATTGTCTACAGATACTGCAAATATGTATGCTCCACCTCCCAAAAGTGAAAAAAAAAAAAGAATTTCTCGAAGAAAGGTACAAGCGTTTTTCAAAGGTGAGTAGTTTCAAGAAATAAATATGTACCTAAATGTTTACAATCATATATGTGTGAGCTATATGAATAAAAATATCCAAATTTAACTAGATAATATAATATATTAGTCATGATAGTCATAACCAAGTCATAATCATAAGCAAACTAGAAATGGATGTGTTTCATGTTTTCTTCAGTATACATCTGCCCACAGAAACACTTGCTGATAGATAAAACTATTTTTTGATTTGTACGAAACAATATTATTCTTAAAAAATATCTTTGAAATGAGTACATTTAACAGTTAACTCAAATTACTTTCTTTATTTGCAGAAGCCGAGGCAGCAACAAAAAAAGATTTTTACAAGACAGTGACCCTCATAAAGCGCCTTATAGTAAAAAATGTTGACTAAAAAGATATCAAACATTTTGTGAACAGGCAGGATCACTTACTTAATATAATTAAAAACATTGTATTTTTTAATTATATTAAGGAAGTGAACCGCGTTTTGAAGGGTATTGACATAAGAATGATTAACAGGGATGGTCTATTTCAAATGGCCCATAATAAATATCTTAAACGCTGTAAGAGACCGGAAAGGAGATCATTATGAGTTATTTTGAAATAGATCAGATTGATGATCAGTCTTTTGTCAATATCATTTAAAAGACATGTCAGTATAGATTTTCCTTTTTATGTTCCTTGTATATTCATTATTTTATTGGTACTTTTTAGTTTAATTTTCCTCTTTAGCCCATTTTTCATTATCTTCTCATATTTGTGTATTATGTATTTAAGAAAAAGTTATTTGTTTGAAAAAAATACCTCCTTCTCCTATTTTAGTGATTATTGATTTTTATTGAATGTTTGTGATTTTTTAACTTCATTATGTATTATTTATTTTTGTACTCCACAATATGCATCTTTTTCTGTATTTCAACAATAACGGTGAGAGGGTCACTGTTCCACTATTTGTTGTACTTTGCGTCTTTCCCTGATCACTGTTAATCATTATAAACTTATTAATGCTTCTTACCTTAGAAAATCGTTTTACCTTAAACCGTATGCGATTCAAAATAATTTACTACATTTATTGTTCTTCCGGTTTGTCATTAAAAGATGTAAAAAACGTTTTATTTGCTGTGTACTTTTTATTTTAAATAAAATATATAAACTTGATGATTGTTGCTTTATTTTTCCCACTCCAGGCATTATGTGGTCCATTTTTTGACATTTAATTTAATTTAACTTGACTATTTGATTGTTATTATTGTGATATCAATCAAAATGTTGAGTTACTTTGAATGAAATTTCAAAAAATGGACCATATACTGCCAATTTGCAATAAAAATATAATCACAGTAATTTTGAATATGGCGCCAGCCGCAAAAAACTGTAAATTTACAGGAATCTTCTTTTTCCACTGTTAGCGGAGATCACAACCATGTCAAATGTGTTAGTTTCATTTTCCGACCTGTAAGATGGCGCCACTGGTAAAATTAATTCGTCATATGAAGCGCCACGGGTCAGATTCCCATCTATCAGTGTTATGTTATCTATGGTGTAGTGCACGATACACTTACTCACGGTATGTTCTTGCGCCTGTAGCCGACAGCGTGTGACGTCATGTGGTAATCTCAATCGGTGATGTACAATGCTAAATATATGAGAAATAGTCTGTTTGTGTTTAATTTTCATGCATATTTCCACTTTATGAATGATTATTTAAATGCGACATGGTTTTTCATATATAATATGAAATATTACTTTATTATCAGTAACTTTGTTATCTTTTTTTTAGTATGTAAACAAAAATTAATAAGTTTAAATATGTATTTACCGTGGTCTTTAAGTATTTTTGGTCTGGTGCTCGACATTTATTTTGGTCTTTTCTCGACATACTACAGAAAAAACTGGGTCTGCCTACTTGGTTATTTAAAAATCTAGATTTCTATTGGTCAATTTTTCAGTTTCATAATGAAAACCAGTGTTATAATGAGTATCATTATGAAACTGAAAATATGGCATTTAATTAATAATTTATAGTATGGGAGTGGAAAAAGCTTATATTTAGAATCATTTATTGAAATTTGTTAATTTGGACATATTCTTGTCCAATTTTTTCAGGCAGTTTTGAAAACTGATTTTCCTATTAATTTCCCTTAATCTTTCAAAACAAAAATAGCCTTATATTATAAAACAGTATTAAATAACACTAATAGCAGTAAATTAGTGGGTAATAAAATTCCAAATAAACGAATCAACTCAAGTAAAATTGAAATTAAAGCTAACAATACCTTGTATTGCATGAAAACACAATGAATCGAAAGACTGGTGAGAGGTGGGTGTACATTTCTGGTTCCCACGTGACGTAACTGCGCGGCTCGGATGCAATTTGGAGTAGAAATCAGCATACCGTGAGTAAGTGTATCGTGGTGTAGTGTTTATGTTTTCACAGCATTTCCGGAAACTATTTTTTAGCTTTTCTAATTTCCTTAAACTATTTTTCAGCTTTTATAATTTCCTTGTAGTAAGTGTTTCTCATCTCAGTGTGTCTTTGTTAGTTCCAGCTGAGTTTTTTGCTCTATAAAAGAGGTCCCGGGCCTGAGATTTTAACTCTGACAGATGTTGTTTCAACAGGGTGTATCTCTACTGCTTTGATGTTCTTAGAGACGACAAATCGGCTCAAATACATCATTTATTACCACGATCAAATCCCTAAATGAATTGCAGGTCAAGATGGTGTCGAATACTTCCTATCCTCTGGATGAAGTGTGCTAGGTTTTCTTTTAGATATGTGTTATAGTTGCTACAGTCTTGTTTTTCTTCTAAGTCTCACATCGAGTTTACCTAGTTCTTATTTAAATTTATGTTTACTTTCATTACCTGAAACAGGTAAGCTACGACATACCAGCCGTCACTTTAAATTCCAAATATTTTTTATTAACTTCATTTTTATGTGGTACATTTACTGTTGTCAAATGGAAAATTGAAACCTATGTACCTTCCACTAGTGTTACATCGGGTGTATATTTTTCAAATCTTCATAAGTGAAGAGTGAAGAGCTTTTTTCAACTATATTTAAAATATAACTTTAACCTTTTTTACAGTGTCAGGCATTTCGGATATACCTAAACAAACAGTGCAAGATATTCCCAGCATTCCCACCCCGCCACCTTGCCCACCAGTCGTTGCAGCTGCTGCTCCTCCTCCACCACCTTGTCCTCCACCACCGCCACTTAAACCATCCAGTGGTAACATTCCTCCACCTCCAGCTGGTTTTATGCAAGCGCCGGATGGAGCAATGACGATCAAGAGAAAAGTTCAAACTAAGTACAAATTACCAACTGTCAATTGGATAGCTTTAAAACCTAATCAAGTTAGAGGCACCATATTTAATGAGCTTGATGATGATAAGTTACATGGATGTATTGATTTTAATGATTTTGAAGAAAGGTAAGGAGCTGCCAAAAATTAAAAGTGTTTTTTTTTATAAATATTGTTTATTGAGTCTAATGACTATACCTACCGCAATCCAAAACTGCTTATCTGATATTGGCTATTTATATAACTTTTTCAAAAAATCAAAACTAGGGATATTGTAGCCAACATGAAGTTTCATATTGTAAAAGTAGTTGCTATGTTACAGAATATTCCACAACATAGTTTTTTAAATGTGTCAATTCAATTCAATATTTATTATGTATAGAAAAATACTTCACAACAAGAAATAGCACACCTATATTAGATATAATTTAGATAATTTGATAGCAATCCACCTTGCTTATTCACAGAGACAAACTAATTTAAGAATATTAATTAAATAGAACAAATGTTCAGACCCCAGATAGTTAGAACATATTCTCTCCTTTCATAGCATTGTATATGGGACAATCAAATAATATATGGTGTATGTTCTCCAGTTCTTTTCTTTTACATATTGTACATTGTACATTATAACATATTCCATTAAAAGTGAATTTCATAGTATAATGACTTGAAGACGTACCAATTTGCACGGAAAATTAAGACACAAATAATTTTGAGGGCTTTCATTTATTGTTAGCCGATTTTGCAGATTGAGGAATGATGATCTTTCCAATAAAGAGGAATCTTCCAACTATAACTTGTGGCAAAATAAGCGACACATTTATTTTCTTTCCTGTTTTAATAGTATGGGACTCAAAGTTTGCACATATGTTCATAATCGATATAATCTTTACTTTACTCGAGAATTCCAATTATATTTACTTACTAAGTTTTCTCGGCCTCTGGCTAAGATCAAAGTGTATTGTTTCTGTTCATATCAGCTTAGTTTTTTAAATGTGTTCAAATTTAATGTTATTTAATAATATCATATTTATAATATTTTGCATATTTCTCAAAAATGATAACGGTACATTACTTATCACAGTAATGTCGATAGCGAGAATGAATTAACGTCATAATAATATCACCTTTTTTTACATTTGGTTGTTAATAATCTTTTTTATCCAATTCCGCTCTCAAATGTGACACTTTAAGTCACTCCTTGACGTTAGGTAACGTCACATTTTCCATAACCTTCATATATCAGTTATGAAAACTAGTTATGTATAGTTATTTTTCTACTCTCACACTAGTAAATTCCATATTACCTACTATTTGGTTACTAAGTAAATAGATCATTACGGATAATGACACGTCTAGCACGTAATAAAAAAAATTACGCTTCAGTTATAGAAAAACAAAAATTTATCACACAAGCCTAGTCAGTCAATGGTTTCGAGTAACCATGGAAACGAGTTAGTAGATGTTGTTTTGACGTTTAATAATTAATAAGACTCGCTGTCACTAGCTGTTAGTGTGAATGTACATGTTATTAATGCGTTTTATTTTTATTAATGAAGTTGTTCGTAGAAAAAGTATAGTACACAACTAGAGTTGTAAGCTTATTACATGCTTATAGAATTACCACACTCGCCGCTACGCGGCTCTTGCGCAACTTTTCTATTCGCATGTAACAAGCAACTTACAACTCTTGTTATGTAATATACTATTACCTACTACCAATATGTAATATCAAACACTACGATACTGATATGAGTTTCGTAATGAGATACTTTACCGCACTAGTGCGGTAAAGTAAAATTAATTGGAATGAACGTGTCAAAGTTGACAGTTTGCAGAATGCACCAGTCTTTGAATCGCTTATATAGTCTTTTTCGTATATATTGCGGGCTTTAACAAGTACTAGGGTTTGTATTGCGTTTTTTGCAGCAAGTACTATATCAGAATCCACACTTTCATAGTCGAAACTCATGTCGATACAATTATACCTAACTGAAGTGAACGCGTCAAAATTGACAGTTCGCAAAATAAATCAACAATGAGCGCATCTGCTTGTTACATGATTCTAATATCATTAATTTCGGGAATATTGACTAATTTTGAGTAAATAATTAACATTATTGGTAGTAGGTAAAATATTTTACTATATTCGTATTGTAACTTCATATTACGATATTCAATGGGTTATCAAACTCGGCCTAACGGCATCGTTTGACGAATTTCCCATCTCATTTCGTAATATGAATCTTTACGACACATATCGTAAATATCTATTACTTACGTAACAAGTCCCGAAAGTGATATTTTACGGGTTGAGTAGGGAGTTTCCAGGGCGAGTCGTAGGCGAGTCCCGTAAAATCACTTCCGGATAGCGTTATGTACAATATTTTTTCTACAGCCGTTAGTAGATAAAATATTGAAGAATAATAGGTATAGATACTATAAATATTACTTATGTACATTAATTATTGTACAATTATAACAGTTAGCAGCTTCACTGATTTCATGTGGAATAATTATTTCCTCGTCACTTTCGTTGTCTATTTCCATTTCTGGATCGGAAAATTGAAAATACAGTTGAACTATCAACAAATTTATTTTGACAAGCGATGTCATATAAAAATTCCGTAAATGTCATTGCTAAGGCCGCCTACAAAGATACTTATTGAAAATTATTTCGAAATTAAAAAATCGTCCCGAAAGTAAAAAAATCGTCCCGAAAGTAAAACAAAACATTCCGAAAATAACTACATTCGGTACGATTTGTGTAAAGTTTCCTTTTCGATTTAATAAATCATACCGAAAGTTCTATTTTCGGGACGGCTGCAGAAAAAAAACTTTACGTAACTGTTTGAGTTTCAAAGAATAATTTATTCATTAGGTAATGTCAAAACTGACAATCATTTCATTATTTAAACTGACATTAACCCATTATTTTAATTCAATAGTAGGTATCTTAAGATTTATAAACATTGGACAACATTATTAAGGACACAGTTATTTGAAGTAAGTCAATTTTCTGGGTGAATATTTCATAGTAACAATACTTCTAACACCATTTGAATCTACTTTAATGTTACCATTGTAATTGGAGATTTTATTAAGTACTATTAAAGCGCGGAATTAGATAAAACGTTGTATATATACGTAAAGACGTTATGAAGAGAGCGACATTGCTCAACTCGCGTAATTTGCAAAACTCGCTGGCGCTCGTTTTGGCAAATATTACGCTTGTTGAACAATATCGCACTTTTCATAACTAGTTACGTTCATAACTATTTTGTCAAATTGAAGGATAAAATAAGCAAAAAATGTACTGTATTTATGCCACTTGTAATGTCTATACGTCACAAGTGTGAATGTGAAGTTGTTTTATTTGTGTGTTATTGTGAGAATTTTATAAATTATAATATTATTAGTATTTAGATCGTGTTTTATACCATATTGTACTAAAGCATGGAGAACACCAAATAAAAAATTCACTAGTGCGCTGAACACAGGTGAAAGAATAAAAAATGCGTTTGAAACTGTGATACTTCAACAACTTATTTTTGTTTACAAGATAATTAGGGAAAATAACACGAACATAAACCCGAACTAATCACGAATAAAATAAAAACCAAAGTGAAGCCGCAAGGAAATGCGATTTTGCTATCACACCATCATAAAATTCTTTTGTTTCAATTTTGGCTACTACACTATCTTATGATTATTTTGTTCCACGTTATTATTTGTAGCTAACTTCAATTTATACTAGCGATGTCAGAATTTTATAGGCAAACTTTAAAAATTTGAATTTTTGATTGTTTATAAAAACAAAACAACACTGTTAAATTTTATAAAATATGTCGTGATCCTTTAGAATTAACTATCTGTTATGTGTTAACAAGAATCTATTTTTACCTGAACATCCTATTGTGTTTATTTTTATCAAGGTTTAAAATTGGAAATGCCAATATTATGTCCAATGGTAGAACTGAAACTGACGGACTACAAACATTCCCTAGTAAACGAGGCAAAAAACCGGAGCAGGTCACGTTATTGGAACATACTAGATTGAGAAATATAGGTAAGTCAAATGTTATCTCAAGTAAAATCGCATTATTGCCCTGTCTTGTCTTACCCTATTATATAAATTTTTATTTTGATCCGAATAAATCACATTGTTACTTATTTTGAATGGAAAAATCAAATGGTATTATCAATTTTTTGATAAAAGGAATATATTGTATTCGACTTTCCTGAATTTTCTTACAATTTTTCGGACAAACAAATGTTTTACTCATGTGTTGAAACGACCGTATCCAAAAAAACTTGCTAAATGCTAAATGTCATCAAATTAGCCCATACGCTTAGGAGTTGTTATTATGAACCTGTTTGCAGCGCCACCTACCGTGACTAATTGTGAATCTAAACTCAAACAAAATTTCATCAAAATCGGTCCAGCTGTCTATATATGCGAAGCCGGGGAGGGTCGCTACATATAGATCTTTCTCTTGAATCACTCTATCTGTTGTTGAAATCTAATTGTTTGAAAACATTCTAAAACATGAGGTTATCAAATCGGTAATTAGTATAAATTGCACTAAACTTTTTCTACAAATCAATTTATACCATGTTATGAGAGGTAAGATAACAGCTCTTATTAATTTTTTTTTTATTTCACAGCAATATCTAGGCGAAAACTTGAAATGACACCCGACAAAGTAATCAATGGTATCAATATATTGGACTTGAAACAATTGTCTTTAGAAAATGTCGAACTCCTCCAAAGAATGGTGCCAACGGAGCAAGAAACTAAAGCATATAGAGAATATCAACTCGAAAAAAAGAATATTAGTTTGTTAACTGAGGAAGATAAATTCTTACTACAGCTTACAAAAGTGGAACGGATTTCAGCAAAATTATCTATTATGAGTTATATAGGAAATTTCTTTGATAATATACATTTAGTAACTCCAGTAAGTATTTGTACTGCAATCCAAATGCTAAAAATATTAACAATTATTAATGAAACACCCTCTCAGGAATGCTTAAAATATCAATTTTCTTTGACATCAAATGAAGCCTCAATATAAAAATGCCAATCTAAAATTTTATGCATGATAGCTTTTAATCAATTAACAGGCTAGACGAACACCCCAATATACTGACAATAACATCGAAATCAATTCCATCATTCCAAAACAAGGATAACAAAGCAATACACTTAGCAAAGGCCACAAATTCCAACGACTGTCCCATGCTGTTTGAGGAAGAGTTTGAAATGACTGAATAAATCATGTTGAAATTTTCGAGTAATAACAGAAATAAAGTATTATTACAGTTTCCTGTAATATTGTCGTGCCTAATAAAGCGCACTACCAATAGATATCGCAGAATAGTAATTATTCTAACGCTTTATAAGTTTTTGAAAAATATTTTTAAAAGACATTGACCGTTCAACTAAGCAGAAACAACTACTTCCCGGGCTATAGGCTCCGACGGATACTGGATTACAGCACGGGAAATAGTTGTTTCTTCTTAGTTGAACGGTCAATGTCTTATAAACTTATAAAGCGTTAGAATAATATTACTATTCTGTGATATCTATTGGTAACGCGCTTTATTAAACACTACAATATTACAGAAAACTGTAATAATACTTTATAGTTTCGAGGCCAACGTCTCGTTGTCAGATTCCAATTCTGGATAGCGGTTGGAGGGGAAGATATCGCTACTGTCACATCTTTTACACTGCCGTTAGTGGAACACATGTATTGATTGTGATTCTAGTGTGTTCTTCAATCCTTGTACTGATGAGGCGCAAATACGCCGAAACCGGTATACAAGCTATGTTGTCCATTCTAACTGCAAACCAGAATGATTGGTTTAAATATCTTGTAGATATGCCAACCCCGTTTGATTCTGAAGTGTAGTCGAATATACGTCGGGGCCTATAGCCCGGGAAGTAGTTGTTTCCTCTTAGTTGAGCGGTCAATGTCTTTGAAAAATATTTTTCAGAAACTTATAAAGCGTCAGGATAATTACTATTCTGCGATATCTATTAACAACAGAAATACTCATCTTAGATTTATTTATTTTGATAAAGGATATGTTTCCAATATGGTGTGGGAATGCCTAAGCAAATTCGATGAACCAGGTGAGGACAATATTGTCAACTTACTGTAGATTCTAGGACACACTGGAATAGAAAGAAATTAAGTAGCATATGAACTAATACTAATGTAATTTTGTAAGAAATAGTCACACTAATGTAGTTTTGCAAGAAATAGGCAAAGCAAAAAAATGATCTGACCATTAGAAAAATCTAGTAGAAATTGAACAATCGAAGATAATTCTGGGTAACTATAACCAGTTGGGAAAAAATGAATGCCTAAGTCGGAGTAAAATTAGACTAAACCTTTTAACAGGAAAGCTAACGGGTCATTGTCGCCTGAACGGGCACCTGATAAAGCTCAAAATAGTATAGGATGAAGAATGTAGATTCTGTGGTATGGAAGAATCTCTATCACCATATTTGCGGATTGCACAGCAATTCAGAACCCAAGACTCAGAATTTCCTTAAGATCTAACTAGAAATAAGGGTACACAATAGATCTTATAGGTCTCAGTTGATGTCACCCCCATATACATATAGATTGTGAAAAAGTGATTGAGACAAGTACGACAAGGATAATATGAACACTATTCGAAAGAGAGAGAGAAGCATCATTCTGAGTGAATCTCACAAGTAGATCAGCCCCCTCTACAAAAACAGGTGGGCGTGTGTTCATTGCCTTTTTTACTTTTAACCCTTGCGTTTTGGTAGATGGTATTGATCTAATTGTGAGTTTCACACATAAACCAATTCTTGTCTTCCTCTTTCAAGTAGTGCTGTTCATATGATCCTTGTCGTACTTGTGTAAATCATATGACCTATTAAACTTTTTCGCAATCTGTATATAGATTTATTTATTACACGGGGAATAAAGTTTAGTTGCCGTCTATGAGATTGGATGCAAACACTGCAGAACTGTAAAACTGTTCAGAACTTCTTGCTTACCTGTTAATGGATGTATTGTAAAGACCACTACTACAGACAAACAAATACTAATCTATTAACAAATCGCAATATGGGTCGCTCTAAAAACTCTTTAACAATACATTTTAAGATATAAATAACTAAAAAAAACTGATCTGGCTAATTGGTTATTCCACAGCCATCTAAGGACAAAAAATGTGGTACTGTTTTGTTAAAATGCTTTTTACTTATTACACTGAAATATTCTGATGCAACTATTATTAACCTATTGATTTGATGGAGTAATAAAATATTCCTCATAGGTTGCTTTATAAGAAAAAACAATTTTTAATTGATAATCAATTTGTAAAAAAAAATCTTGTGTAACATCATATACATGTGATAAAAGTAAAAAATCCGAAAATCTCGAATTAATCGAAATTGATTCTATTATAAAACTTAATAGTTGGTACCATTAGGCTCGCGCGCATTGGTAAAATTCACCCAAAGCTCATTTTTTGTGAACTATTTTTTTTTCTAATTGCCTCAAGTAATTTAAAAATGTTGACCTTAATATGAAACAAACATACACTTTATTTTACAGCAAGTCCACGCAATAATCTCCAGTTCGAATTCAGTTAAAAACTCGAAAAAACTCCGATCCGTATTAGAAGTAATTCTAGCCTTTGGAAATTATTTAAATAGTAGTAAACGTGGTCCAGCGTACGGTTTTAAACTGCAGTCTTTGGATACGTTACTAGATACGAAGTCGACTGATAAACGATTGTGTCTTCTTCATTACATCGTTGCAACGATAAGACAAAAATTCCCCGAACTTTTGAATTTCGATACAGAACTACACTATATAGAGAAAGCAGCAGTGGGTAAGTCAATTGTTTCAAACTTAATCACGTGGAATATTTCCATAATTATTAAGTGAAATCAATAAATAACAAATTTCACCACAGAAATACAACATGTATTACTCGATCGGTTTCACAAATTTAAACAAAGAATCTAAAAAAACTTTTGCACGAAAGATAGATAACTTGTTGCGAACCTGAAAAAAAGTGGACATTACATATTACAAACCCTTTTTTTGGGTGAATTGAGTAAAAATAAACATTTTGGATCATGTAATTTTTTCAAAAAACGCACTTTTTTCGAGTTATGGGTGGAAAATGGCCAAGAGCTGCTTGTCTATTCACTAGATGCTTCTTAGGACCTTGAATCCTCATCTGGATTCTCTAGTCCTAGAAGTCTATATCTCATATCCACATTCGAAGATAATGTATGGAGTTGTTTCCTTTTCTTCCATACAGTGATCAGTGAGTAATCCCGTTACTTTCCTAATCTGACCCTAATCTGACCTAATATTTCGTTAGTCAGTGACTCTGGGGATTTTTTGACCAGGAGTTGCCTGTGTTCCTGTTTTGGCAAGAGGCTGATGTTTGGTTCAAATCCAACAAGGTGTACATTTACGACCACGTGCAGCAGCTTTTGATATTCTAAAAACTGGTTCAGGACCAGTGAATGCAGAATAGATCTAATCTGGGGATATGCTAAAGATTTCTTCAGTGCTGCTTGTCTATATGAGAGTATAAGGATCTTTTGGCCTTCATACTCCCTTTCGATGTACATTTGCAAACACGTATCTATAGCATAGATTTCTGCCTGGAATACGAATGCAATAGGAAAGAAGGGGAAGCGATGTGTGGACATTGCACCGGACTATGGGTGTTGGTTTATCGTGCCAAGTCCCATTGCCTTCTAGCCTTATGCAGCCATTCTCGCTTGAACATTCAGAACAAGAGTCTGAGGATTGAGAATGGCTTCCATTGCCGCTGTCAGGCTGCTTCTCATAGCACCCGTTATGCATAGACAAGCAAGATTTTGAAGTTTTGATATCTCCAGTTTTGCTTTCCTCTGATTTGTTTTTGGCCACCAAATTTAGGTAGCATAGGTGATCATGGGTCTCACCACAATTGTGAACATCCAGTGTACGATCCGTTTCCTAGGGCACGCTTCGCAGCCATTAGGGCAATTTTCTGTTTATTGGTTTTGTCATGTAGATATGAGTTCCAAGTTAGTTTTGCACTCAGAATTATTCCCAGATACTTGACCAACGTCCTGGATACAGAGGCTTGGCAGGTTAGTCTCTCAAGCTTCCTGGTTCTAGTGAAGGAAATGAGCGTTATTTCTGCAGGGTTCACCATTAGGCATTCCCTCCTACACCAAATCTCCACCATTTCCAGAGTCTAATGCATCAGCTCCGATATATCATTAGGGTATTGACAGATCATCTGCATACCCCTGGGTGTATATCCCATTCCTATCCAGTTCCTCCTGGAGACCGCCTATGACCAAGTCCCACATCAAAGACATCTCCCTGTGGGCATCCCTTCGTTATCGATAAATTCTGAACATAAATTCTGAAGGCTCTCTCCGTAGTGAATTCGTTATTTTGATAAAATATGTGAGTTATTCTTGAACCATGGTTTTCTGTGTTTTTCCATGGCATACCAATTCTGCATCTGCTAATATTTTTATGTTGTTCATTCCTTTCCGTCTTCTGCAGCTTGTTTAGTCATTTTGTCCACCTTTTTATTATTTTCCAGATCATCGTGACCTTTGATCAATAGTAGTATAATGTTCCTCATTTTTCTCCCTAGACGATTTAATTTATTCTAAAAGATTGTTAAATATTGGAGATGTGCGAAGCTGTTATTTGTTAGGTTATTTTTGCGTTATTTTCATTTTACAATTTTTTGGTGTGTAAAATGAGTCGAAATTAAATTTAATTTAATTAAATTAAATTTAATTGTTATTTGTGTGTGCATGTTACATCTAACTAACTTTTTAGTTTTTTTTAGTTTCGTTGGAAAACATTAATACAGATGTAATTGAACTCGACAAAGGTATGGAGGCTGTACGCAAGGAAGCAGAAATTCGAGGAAGAGGTAACCACAGTCTGGTTGTTAGAGATTTTCTTGTGAATGCAGAGGATAAGCTTAGGAGGCTAAAAAGCGATGCTAAAATGGCACAAGACGCTTTTAGGGAGTGTGTGGAATTTTTTGCGGAATCTCCTAGAACGACAGACGCCAACTCCTTCTTTTCATTATTAGTGCGGTTTGTTAAAGCTTTTAAGGTAAGATCCATTCAAGTACTACATCGTTGGGGAAGGTTTTAACAACTTTGTGCATTGCAAGAGTCAACAATTATGCAAACACGTAAATCGATTTTACATATCGGTTATATGTTTTATATTCTGTCAATTTCAAACAACCTTTTTATAATCATTTCAGCTAGTTAAGTTGAATCAAACTGCTGTTTGTCCTATCTATACATACAGGGTGTTTCATTGGGAAAGGGCCTAACTTTAACTGTAGATGGGTATCACTTTGGTGCTTCCAAAAACCTATATTAAATGTGTCTTCTGCACTTCATAACCGAGATACAGGGTGTTCTATAAATGTATCCTATTTCTTTCGAACCTCATAACTTCCGAGTTGAAATTTGATACACGTAATAACCATTACCTAGAAACTCCATCAAAAGCATCTCCAAAAGATAATGCAAGTCCGGATTAACAAAAAATTTCAAAACTCGTCTTTTCTAAAAACAACACCCTGTATATATATTTTTTAAATGGCTATTTATAATTGGAAAGAGTATAAAAAATCGAATTTACTATTTCCGTTTTATTTTTCCGCAGACAATTTAACTACCAAAAATTTACCGTCAAAGTAATAATTTATGCACGTTTTGGGGGTTAACAATGGTACCGGAGAGGTTTTTTCTTATTTTTTAGCTTGAAATGAAATCTATTTAATATATCTAGAGGAGCATCCTAGAAATTCAATGGAGTTTGTATGTTTACGAGTACGGACCACTAAAAAATGTGATTACAGGGCCGTACTTAGAAATACTCATTCAATATGTTTCGTATATTTCGAACACCCTGTATAAGGATATGTATATGAAAGCTATGCACTTCTACATTGAGAATAACAAGAGTGAAATACGTGAAATAAATTCATACTGCAAGTTTTGTAGGTTAGACTTGCTTCATTTGGACAATGTTGTTAGAATTTCCTGTTTTCTTTTCAGGTCAGTTAATAAAATCTCTCCGTTTTTTGAAGTATAAATTTATTCCTCGTATCTTGTTATTCTGAATGTAGAAGTGCATAGTTTCCAGATACATATCCTTATACAGAGTGTTTGAAATATTCGAAACATATTGAATCAGCATTTCTAAGTACGGCCCTGTAATCACATTTTTTAGTAGTCTGCACTCGTAAACTTACAAACTCAATTGAATTTCTAGATGCATTAAATAGATTTCATTTCAAGCTAAAAAATAAGAAAAAACCTCTCTATCTCTGATCCATAAAGTTTCTCCAATGTTATTACGCCTAGTATGCATTAGTGTAACTAGCCATCACACCTGGGGGGGCCTATAATCATGTGATCTAGCCTATTTATGAATTATTTTATTGGAAATAAAAGCCCGTGACTTATTTGAAAAATTGTTTGATGTCTTAGCCAAAAATGGACCTACAAAATAATCCTCTCGACTAAACAAACAAATAACTTTGAAAAATCAAATTACATTATATAAAAAACTGCTAGCCATAGGGCTAGATTGCCTAATCGCCTGAAATTCATCGATATTTTTAATGATAGAATAAATGATAAAATATTTTGATACGTTTCTGGTGTCTACTTTATTTGGTACGGATATTTATTTGAAAAATCTTGATGGAAATGTCTGGGGGGACCCAGGCCACCCTGTAGTTACGCCAGCGCTAGTATGATGTCACAGATCTCAAGTATACCTTATTGTAGGCCCAATTGGCATTTCGCAATTTCCAAATAAAAATATTCATAACTCACTGAATTATAGACTAAGACATCTTGGAACAGAGTGTTCCATTAAAAAAATAGTAACCTTAGAAAGGAGGGATTAAATCTGTAACGAGTACTCATGACCAAAAAAACGTTTCATATTATGTAATTTTTCACGTATTTTTGTATTTTCTCATAAAAGTGTCACCTTCATAAATCTGGTGGTCGATAATTTCCATTGAGATGTTATGTATATTATCCTCATCATTATCGCTTGTCACTTATTCACGTTACAGGTAGCGGATCAAGAAAATGAACAAAGAAGAAGGTTAGAGTTGGCTGCGCAAAATGCTACTAACAAAAGTAGCGAAGAAGTTCAAAAAAGGAATAAGATAAACCAAAAAAAGCAGCAGGTATGTTCACAAAATAAATATAAAATAAAAATCTGTGTTTAGAAATTATTTGACTTATTAACTTTTCCATAGAAAGTATAGTAGGTTTACTATAACCTAGAAATAAAAAATATGGTGTGTTTCTGTGTTTACATGTAATTTACGGAATACATACTTGACTCCAAATATGGACAGTTATAAAAATATACTGATAGCTGACAGTTGCAACATTTAAGTGCTGAAAAATATTTAATAATTTGGTTTGTTGACTTTATCCATTATTTTATTATTCATTCTTTTCAAACTATCCGATTCATTATTTTTCTGTTTTACTATATTCCTATTTCTCAATATGGTATGCTTTGCTTGCTGTAGACGTTTTGCGGAATCGCCCATCTCATTTCAGGTAATATCTTTCTGCTTCAATTTTTTTCCCTATTTAAGATAAAATATCATGTAGACTCTATTTTAAAATAAATTCCAACACTTTTCTCGAACTAAACAAAGTATAATGTATATTTTCATTTATTGAACTGGAATTTTACTATATCTACAAAGTATTGCACCCAAATATAAAATCAAAAAGCAATAGTGTCATTATATTCTGGTTGTTTTTGAAAGCTCACATCTTACGATCAGTTCTAGATAATGAATTCCGATTTTCACAGTTAGGTTTAAAAGTACTGCCAAGCTTTGTTAAGATATTTATATAAATAGCCTACTCCTGGTTTCCATTTTTCAAATAGAACACCAAATGTAATATCCCAAAAAGGACATAATATAGTCTCTTTGTAACGTTCCTTTGAATTTTAAAATATGTAGAGAGGAAGCGAAGCTAGAGAACTTAAACTGGGATACTGTAATAATTCAGATATAAAGTCGCATTTGTCATGAATACAATGTTATTAGTTAGTAACAAAAAGTAATAAGTAATAAACAGTCAAGAAAATGTTTTATGAAACTTCATATTAGATTTGCCAATAGGAAAAATGTAATGTTCGATGTTCCTGTCCCCTTAGTCTATACATTTGTGGAATCGAACCATTAAGTTATTAAATAATTTAGCTGTTAATGTTTCAGGGGGAATATGATTTTTTCTCTGTCATTTGTTATTTTTTAATTTGTCAATAGTTGCAGAATTGGGTTGTACTTGAACTTTCACATATCCCCATATAAAAAATTCTTAAACGGTTAGGCTGGAAAAGTTGGAGCCCCTTCTATTCGCCCACATATACCAATCCAATTGTTTGTCGAAGATATTTTATTGCTATGCTGGAATAGTTGGTCTTGTTAAAAGTGTACATTTTGGTTTAAAATGCTATCCTGTTCTAACTAGGGAAAAGAAAAATAAAAGCTTTCACATCTGTATAATCATTGCCACAAACTACAAAACAGATATAACCATGCAATTTTTCATCAACTTTGGGAGCATCTCTTTCATGTTGGAGAAATTCTCTTGGATTTTATAATCTCCAAATCGTATAGTTATGTTTATTAACTTGTCCATTTACTTCATAAAAATACCCATGCAATTTTTCATCAACCTTGGGAGCATCTCTTTCATGTTGATGAAAGTCTCTTGGATTTTATAATCTCCAAATCGTATAGGTTATTTTTTATTTTTTTTATTTTAATATCAAACTGCATCAACCACTGAGGGTTATTAGCAGTGGGACAATACAAGAAACAAGGTTTTAGTTATCAATAAAATACAATACAATACATACAGTTATGTGGTAGGTACCTTAAATTTTAGAGCAAAGATTAGTTTGGTTAAGGAACCCTAATACATTTTTTATGTTGTGATTTTCGTTTAGTATGTTCTCTAACGAACCTTTAATACCGTGAAGTTCTCTTTGTAATTTAAATTTAGGACACTGCACTAATATATGTGATACACTTATTTGCACATTACACATGTCACATATGGGTGGAATGTCTTTTGAGCGTAAATGCTGGTGGGTGAGTCGTGTGTGTCCTATTCTAAGCCGTGTGAGAATCGTCTCTGCTCTTCTAGTTCTCGGCAGGTTAGTCCATGGTAAAGTGGATTTCTTGATTTCTCTCAGTTTGGTTGGAGAATGTGTCCAAAGCTCTTTCCAGTGGTCGCCGATTTTTTTTCTGAAGGTTGTTTTCAAATCTGAGCTGAGAATTGAGGATTCTGCGAGTGGTAGGGAGTTGTTAGTGGATGTCTGCTTGGCACACGACACGTTCATTTCCATCAATTCCGATATGTGAAGGGACCCAAAGTATCTCTATTATTTTATTTGAACTAAGGATGTGATGTATTTGCTCTTTAATTCGCATAATTAAGTAATTGGTTGGATACATTTGTTTGATGCTCTCGATAGTGCTTAGTGAGTCAGTGATTATGAGGAAGGATTTTGAAATATTATCGATGCAGTGCTGTGTCGCCTTATAAAGAGCATACAGTTCCGCTGAGAATATACTGTAATCATCAGGTAGTTTGTATCCATAGGTGTCACTGTTTGTTACTACTGCTGACGATGTCCCGTGCGTATAGGTTACTTTATTAACTTGTCCATTTACTTCAACTACAGTCTCACTAGACAGAATAATCCTAACATTTGGATATGTTCTGTACAAATCTCTAATTTTCACACTCTTTGAGCATAGTCCTCATCGTTAATTTTATATAGAACTTGAATTTTATTGGGTTTTAATCAGAGAACTTTTAGAACTCTGGAAACTTTTTAGGACATGATCAGCAGATGAAATTTCCTCTTAATTTGCATTTACAGCTTTTCTTGCACTGTTTACCGCATTTTAAAAGATTAAATACTTTCATTTTCATTTAACATCTATTTTCTTATGAAACCACTCTACTTTTTAAAGTAGGTAAACCGGAAGAAGTCTATGTAAATATATCGCAACAAATCTATCAATTTCGAAAACAACCAGCAATATTGCTTGGTGTAATGCAGTTTTTAATGTCTATAAAATGTCTTATACATACCGTGTAATTCGGAACTAATGAAAAAAGTAGGAAGCATTTATATACATTGGAAATCATATTATCACTTCATTATGTAAACTTCTGTAGTACAAGCCTTTGTTTGCTAGCCTTAGGTTTACAGAGCTAAAACTTGAATTAAATCTTTTGATTCTATTTTACCGAACTTTATTCATCGGTCTGCATCTTGTTTTTATATAAGTATATTATATGTTATAGCTATCACAATAATCAGTATAAACCTATTGTACCATATTGGGTACAAATATGTTTCTAATTTTGTGTGTATTAGAGGAGACAATACATATAATTATAATAATTATAATTATACCATGAATAAACTTCAATTGTAGTGAACTTACCATACTTCATCATTTAAGCGTGCTTTCTGTGTAGTGTTTTGATAGCTTCTCAAACCAATATAAGTTTTTATCATTTTATTATCAAATGATCAATGTAATTTATTGTTGAATAATATTTTTTATTTAAAGCATGCTAAGTGTAGTTTTTGTTGTATTTGTCACACATTAAACTGGCAGTTGAAAACATTGCATTAAACAGTAGATATTATACTTGATTTGTTATTCTGTTGATAGTACTATGGCGAATTTTATTTAAAACATTAAGGGCGTTGTACAAAAGATCTCTTAATCGAAGTTCAATTAACAACCGTTTAGGCTCTCGTTTTTATCCGTTGTACAATGTCATAAATGCAGGCCGTTAACTAATCGACTTATGACTTATGGTTGGTAGCGGAGTAGGTCAAATTATTGACATTTTAGACGCGCTTAGATAGGAAAAGGAGAAAAGTAACCTAGCAACAAAATTGATAAAATACTTTTGATTGTGGTGGATTGGTGCTTAACGCAGAAATATTAATTATATCTTTGGGTGAGTCAGATATCGATAAATAAATAGTGCTATCAATGGGTAGTTTTATTTATTACATTAAATGTCTTGTAACTACAGGGAAATAAATCTGCATTTTTTTTAAAAAACATGGTTAACTTACAACAAATTTTGGAAATAATCATGTATTAAAAGTTGTCGGCTATTCCATGGTCATTAATTCTGTGCCCTCTATGTCTAGTACCAAAACAGGGAATCTCCTTTTTAAAACACCAAAGCATGTTTCTATAGGGTTTCTGGTTCTGATTTGAGATTCATTGTATAGATTTTGTGCAGGAGTATTAGGGCTTCCTAGAGGAGTTGAAAGGTAACGGCTCACACCAAATCCACTATATCTCACCAATTCTCTCCGAAAGCATTCATTTCCATACGTGGTCGGTAGACCAAAAAAAAAGAAAAAAATTGAAAAATTACAATTTTATAAGGTTACATTTACCGGATCAAGTTTTAACTCTCCAATTTTGTCCGGCTAAAATATGTCATTTTGAAAACTCTACTTAGCGTTAATTAGATATTGCACAACGAAAAATAAACATTAAGCTACGTTTAAGAGAAAACTGTTTATTGTACAACTCGCCCTGAGTGCTTTTTAGAGTTTAATAAACCATGATAACTTAACTAGAATATCCAGCAACTTAAAACCAAATTCGAGAGCAAGTAGATAAGGCCAAAATAATGTTGAAAGTCCAATTATAAATTTTCGTAATAGGAACGGAGCTAGAGGCCTCTAAAGTTTCGAAATAAAAACTTATGTTTATACATAATTTCTAAACTATATTACGTTGGAACTTGATAAAATATTAGTGATTATACGTGTTTGACGGTGTAAATTAAATTACGTTACCCACAGAAATGCCGTTCGGATTGTGCCCGGTGGTTAACAATCTGTAATTTTTACAAAGACAACATGTACACTTACTGAATACTTTATTTGAAAATTACGGATTCTTAACCATTTTCCGCAATCCGCCCCTGGAATTCTGTGGATGGTAGGCTGATAGATATAGTTCGTGCAAGTGCTGTATGGTCCTTGGGATGGTACAAAAACTACCTTCTGGAAGGGGTGATAAAATTGATGTGGCCATCCCTAATTCGAGTTTGACTACTTTATAGTACTAGATACGTTTCCAGAACAGCTAAATGTCAGTTGGAAAAAACATGATATGATTCAATTTACTCCGTCAAACACAGCACATGTATGTACATGCAATCTTTGAAATTTTATAATGTTCGTATGTAATAGTTTATAAACCATGTATAAACATAAGTTTTTATTTCGAAACTTTAGAGGCCTCTAACTCCGTTCCTATTACAAAAATTAATTGGATTTTCATTTTAAGATGCATATAACTTCGAAGCAAATGCCCGTATTACATAAATTGATTAGAATTTGCATTGCATTATTATGAGATCATCTACTCGCTCCCGAGTTTTTTTGTATAAAGTTCCGGGACACCCTTAATTTATAAATTTTAATTATCTACTGATTTGGTAAGGATCTTTATCGAGCCCAACATCCATGGACTGGGACCTCGGTTCTACGTCTTCTCCGAACGACGGTATATCTCCATTATACCTCGTGCTCATTGGTATAATGCCTAAGAGCTGTGATAATATGCTACTCATCCTAGTAGTTAAAAGTCAATGCTCTACAACGGGTGTTTTCACAGTGGTCATTCATCCAAGTACTAACCGCGCTCGGCACTGCTTCACTGTAATTAATTATCACATCAGAGGCGTTCCATTAAAGTGCTGGGTCGTCGCCCTCTTGGTGCGTGTTTCATAACTTTCTTTAACATTGCTGTTTGTTCGATCTGGGTCAATTTGTGTATAGATTTCGACTGCTAGATCAGACAATAACTCATGTTTGCATACACTGTGACATTGTTTATGAAAGATATGCTTTTCAAGTCCGAATACTTCTGCTGAAGATAAATTCATGATTTGTAATTTTAAACTCAGAAGCCCGATGTCTGTCAGCTTTTTCTTCTTATTGAAGTTCAATCACAGTTTTTTCGGAATTTACAATCTATATTCTCGCTTCATTTCCTTGAGAGCTGTAAGTTTGCAATTTCAAGAACATTATATTCTTAAGAAACAACAAACAACACTCCTATTGTCGGTTGCTGTTAGTTTTTATACTTCTTAAAATTTATAAGTTATAAATTAATAATGCATGTAATTTTCGAATATTTGGCATCCATTTGGTGTCAGTTTTATTGCCAACATAATGTTGAATAATAATATTAACTGCATTTTTCTAACAATATTCTAATATTCTAATTTATTGATTAACCAATTACTTTTTGGCATGAAAATAGTTTTTTGCCATCATCGAAGACTACACTATTTTTGTTATTTTCATATTTTCAGCCACCAAAATTGCCTAACTTTTTGGCAAAGATACTTGAAGATTAAAAAGCAAAGTATTTAGAAAGAGATATGCCATCTTTTATCACAGTATAACAAAAACTTGAAAATTTAATCCATTGTTTAATCATGCTTTGGTTAAACTCTGCCTTTTAAGATATTTTGGAAATATTACACTATTGCAAATTTTACCATTTGTAAAAAACAATTATTATATCAATATTTTTCTTTTTGTTATCGAGCATTTAAAATAGATTTCGCTTTTTAATAATATTATCTAAAATTTAGAATTACTCAATTGTTGTGAAAACCTACCAGTACAATTTCATTAAAAAAGTGTTCGTTAATAATAAACAAACATGGAATTCAACAAATAAAACGTTACCTGCAGTTTTTCATGGATACAGGCTGATCAATTTAAATGGTACCACAATATCAATTTTGGAAACCGTAAAAGTTCAGACATGTTTTGATACTATTAACCTATCTTGTAATTTTCACGGTTTCCAAAATTGTGATGCTGTACCATTTAAAATAATCAGTCTGTGTGTCTGTGTTTGTGCTGTAATTTAGTATGTATGAAATTATAGGTACCTACTTGAAATATTTTACAAGTCTGTTGAACATTTGCAGTTGAGTCTTTTTTTTTATCAAATTTCCTACAATATCAAAAAGATAGAGTCGAACTATGTGCTTATAACATCATGATCAAAACTACTTAGTAAATATCTGTGTTATATTGATGTACAAACAAAAAAATATCGTATAGTACAACACTGATTTGAAAATTTGTCAAAAGAAACCATGGGTAAAAGAAACTGTTGATTTAATGCGGTTTGTATTCAGCACTAATTTAATTTTATATTATAAGACATGTTAATGACAAAATGGAAATTTCAAGTATGGTATATTTTATAGTGATCTTAAGACTCGGACACGAGATTTTATTAGACTTTTGACACAACTTTTAGAATGAAAAAAAATGAAGGTTTATAGGAGTCTTTCGCTTATTTTCTTTCATTCCGAAGTGGACTAAATTGACTGGGCTACAAATCATTTTCTATTTCTCAAGCAGTGATAATACAAATATTCAATTGCCAATCTATATTCCTTACTCACCAAAACCACAAAACGCCAACTAGCAAAACCATGGCAAATCGTATCTTAGAAAACGTGCCAAGTTAACGTAGTAGAACGATTGGATGTGATTGTTAAGTTTCAACTGAAGAACACGAAAGAGCAAAAATGAAAAGTCTGAAAAAAGAGATATATGTATTGATTTTTATGTTACGGGATTTACATTTCAAAATAAAATAATGTCATTAGTTCTGACAATGTTATATTTGATGAATGAATTGAAATTAACAAGTTCACTGATATTGAAATTTTGAAGTTCAGCCGTCATATCTTCCATTGATGACATTTGCAGGATAAGACGAATCGGTGACGAACTTGATTTTATCGATAAAGATGAGCCAATACCTATGTACGTTGGCAATCAATCGGCTATAAAAGTGTTACGAAATACACATGAAGAAAAAATTTGGAGGATAAAAAACATATTGGCAAGACAATATATATTATGAAACATGTTGATAGTGCAAGTCGAAATGTCCACATTTTAAAAAGGTATAGGTATAGGAAACCATTATGGAGGAGTATTCCACTTTTTGAGGGAAATCCGAAAATGCAATAAAATAAAGGTTGTCCCTCGTCCCATAAGAAAAAATATAACTTTTATACGCCACACTTTTTTGGAACATATTGGTATATGGTATATTTCCAATAATTGTGAAATGTAGCCTATATGAATGTACGATCTACTAAAGTGATAAACATTTTAAAACTTTTACCGTCTTGCTATAAACCTTCTTATCGCTGGTCGTGATCCACCCTGTATAGCCTTGCATAAAATCAGCATACATAGTGGCCACAATAGTATTTTTTAACAGTTCACAATAAGTGGTTTTCTAAAAGATCCGCTTGTTGATCATCGCTGGTTACAACTTGAGTCTCGAATTGACCTCATCCATTTCCCAAAACAATTTTAATTGGCTTTGAAGATCAGTGTTGGACACATGATTGCAAGTAGTTTGTGAAGAAATGCTTGGATAGGTTGATCCTGAGACCACTCATCCGAAATCGGTTTTTTGGAGAAGACTAAGGCCGTGGGTATCTGTCCACTCCATAATTTCACTACATCCTTGTTTGCGAAAGCAAACCGGTGTCTTTCGGATAAGCACATCGCAGCATACCGCCGTAAAATATATTCCATACTATGGGTCAAGGGATGGAAACATATGCAACTCCTGCTGTGACTTCTACCATTTCTACCTTTTCGATCTGTAATTTCCTATCTTCGAGGTACTTGCGAGGGTACTTGTCAATGATGTTTTGAATGGATTTGAATGGATTATTAGTATCGAAGGCTACTAGCATAGCCCATTTGTTACGTGTCTGCTTTTAAAGATTAAAGACCTGTTTCACGGCACCTTTCCAGAAACCAGATGGTTTAATCGATAGAGGGTCGTTTAATTCCAGGGCCTTCTCTTATCTGCTTCGCAGTAGAAATTCAAACAAATACGTCCATGTATTGAATGTTTTTGGGACAGTTATTTCAGGACGTGTCAGGTATGTCCATGAGTGATCATCCTGAAAACGTTTATAATAGGTCTTGGACGTTCGCACCAATACTGGACATAAAATGGACGTCTTCGGTACGTCCAGTTCTGACTGGGTGTGCTTCTAAAATATCTTTTTTGATACACATATATTGAAAAAGAGTACACTGAAATTCAAATTTCTTATGTCTAAAGATTTCTTTGAGTCTCGATGTGCACGGACCGCCACTTGTGCGGATAAAAATACTTCCATCTTAACTCTGATTACTCATATATGCCATCCTCCAAATCCTTGACTCGAACCTTCTCCCGCTCTATGACTGGGCCCTGCCTAATAATTTTTTATAATATATTTAAGGAGGAGTGTTTAAGTATAATTATTCTTTGTAACATGGAGAGTAATTCGTACCGTACAAATATCGCTTTTTCAAACATCTCAGTTTAAGCTCTTTTGTGTGCTTCAATTGAAATGTTACAGTTCCATTCATACGTTTGGGTTGTGCTCAACATTCCAAGCCTCTTACCCAGTTTCAACGGCCTGGATGTGAGTTTTTTGTCTACTTTATCCAGTATCTCTTTGCATGGAGTTGCAATTGTGTCAGCATTTCCCTGTTATCTAATCCTTTGTGGTTACATGAAACGGTTCCGGACCAATGAAGTCTTTTTCTGGAGAACCTTCTTCAGCTAACTGCCTGCAATTTCATTACCTGCAATACCCCCATGTGCCGGCACCCATATTAAAAACACTTGAGGGATTCCTTACAGTTTTTCACCTAGTTGCTGGAGTAGCAGCTTTAACCAGAGCCTGGCTGTCAGTGAATATTTCAATGTTTTGTTTAGTATATCCTCTTCTGGTGTAAGGCTGAATACCATTCTTTAACCACCAGGTTTATAGAACTATTTCTATTAAACAAGGATCTAGTTTCTTTTTATTCGACCAACTTGTTCATCACATGGTTGATGAGCAAAGGAATACAAAAATACCTCACTGGCCATTGTGTGTTGCATGTGTTTTCGGGGTTCTTATTTGTTCGATCTTAACTGGAAATATAAAATCAATTTTAAACAAGAATTCAATTTTTGGTATAACTTTTTGTACATAATATATGAAAGATGCAATTTCCATAACCTTTTGTATTAACCTTTGGAAATAAATAAACACAAAACTGCATAGAACCTGAAACTACTATAAAATTTGAAAATGTTTACATTCATTTTTTCAATGCCTGCAGCAGGAATAAACAATACGTACTTTCACGAGAGAAAGGGAGATGGAAATAATTCTCTGAGATAGAAAGACCTCCGGTCTCTCTTCTCTTCCTTTCTTTATTTGCTCTCGATTATAATCGTCTAGCTGCGAAAACAGACGAATGTGTTTATGGAGTAATAGCGAAAAGAAGCGGTTCTCTATCGTTGAAATACTTACCGAGTTCCACTCCTGGGGTGTGATTTTCGAGTTCACACGAATATTATGCGTGTACGGTTATTTCCACATGAAGGTTTTCGTATACGGTGCTAAATGTGTATTTTTCAACACCATTCGAATAAACGTTAGACACGAAGAATTTAGCAGCCGACAACACCGCATAATCGTAGGGTCTTGTCAATAGTAGCTTTGTAAAATCTTCTTCTTTTTTCTATTCATATATATTAAGTCAATCACTAGATAGGCACTATTTGGACTAGCCAAATATATATCAAGTATACATCATGTCAAAAGTAACTTCTGTCATTCGGACGATGATATTTTTATCGAAACAATTGTCAATTTACTTGCAATTTATTTTTTCAAATATATTGTGGAGTTATTTAGAAACGGTTAGTTTCATTTAAAACCATAAGTTATATTTCTTTAGTCAGACCAATTTTAATTACCGAACAACCCCTAAACATAAAAATTATCAGCCGGGAGTACTATGAACGCGTTTCAGAGCGAGTGAGACGTTTACAGTAATTCGCTTCCCCCTTCTCTTATACAGGGTGTCCCACGACGATTAAGACAAGTAATTTATCAGAATTGGGCAGTAGTAGATAATTATAATTTTGGGGGTGTAAATTAGAGCAAATGTTGCATCTTTCTGTCTTGCGCCCGATAAAACAATCCCAAAAAGACTGAGATGGTCCTTTTCACCAGGAAAAGAAGTTTATCGGGTTTGAAACCTCCCGAAATCTTCAAAAGCAAACTAAACTTTTCGGAAGAGGTGAAATACCTTGTTATTACCCTCGACAGGAAACTAACATGGAACTCTCATCTACACAGCAGAGCAAAAAGAGCATATGTGGCTTATGAGCGGTGTCGGAGGACAGTGGGACGCACATGGGGTCTGTCGACCCTTGTGGTCACCTGGATCTACACTGCAATAATAAGACCCATGTTAACGTATGGAGCAATTGCATGGGGACCGAAGGTTCTACAAGCAACGGCCATCCAAAAATTATATCAAATACAGCGAATGGCTTGTTTAAACATCACAGGAGCCATGAGAACAACACCAACCGCAGCAATGGAACTAATTACTGGTCTGACCCCTCTGGACCTGCACGTCAAGGAGGTTGCGTTAATGGCCATGGTACGATTGCGCACGGCTGGTGTAAACCCAGAAGTAGGAGTGGGCCAATTGAGGTTAAGCCTATGGCAGGAAGCGCTCACTGCACTACCTCTGCTGCAGGCAGCCAACGATGCAATTGAACCCAGGTTTTTGTTTAACAAACCCTACAAAATTCAAATAAAACAGAACACAGAGCCAGATGCTGCAAATGCAATACGCCTTTCAAAAATGAAAGAAGGCTCAGGATGTGGAGTTTACTCGAGAGCACTAAGTCTAAAGATTAAGTGGGGAATG